>VXBB01015069.1:84136-166802 GCA_013399915.1 Illadopsis cleaveri
CTTCTTCCTTTTTTTTTTTTTTTTTTTTTTTTTTTTTTTTTTTTTTTTTTTTTTTTTTTTTTTTTTTGGACAACATCTCTAAGAGCATCAACTTCAACTGTTAACTCAGAACTATGTCCCTAAGTGCCACATCTATGTGCTTTTAGAATACCTCCAGGAATCGTGACTCAACCACTTCTGGGGGCAGCCTGTTCCCTTTGTGGACATTTTCTGTGAAGATTTTTTTTTTGCAATACCTAATCTAAACCTCCTCTGGCACAAATTGACCCTGTTTCCTCTTATCTTGTTTCTTGCAAATTGGGAGAAGAGGCCAACACCCACCAGGCCACAAGCCCAGGCCACAAGCTCCTTTCAGGAAGTTAGAGAGTTTCTCCCTCAAAAACTGTCAAAAGCTTTATATATGAGATTTGTGAAATGTAATTTTACAATATTGCAGATAATTTTTGATTGTTTTACTGGTGGTATTCCTATGCTTTTGGGACTGATTGCTCAGCCAAAACAGAAGGAATTAATATTACAAAATTTATTTACCTGGAGCAGCAAAGGAACAAAATAATCCTATTTATGTTCTGACTTCTCTGAAAGATTCAGTCTTTCCACTCCCTCCCTGAATCCTCTTCTTGAATTTTGCAAGTGCTTGAATGCAATAGTGTCTGACACCTGGATGTTTCATACAGAGGTGTGTATGAAGCAAAACCCTTGGTTCACTAAAACTTTCCTGTTTTTTATTTGCTGTCACTTTTTTTTTTTATATCCAGGTTATGTGTACCTGCCTTCTTGTTCTATATATAACACTCAAACCATGTCCCTGCAATCTAATTGGCAACTGTTGCATCTCATTCTCTTGACTGTAGTTCAGGTTATCAGAATAATTTACATGTGGGAAAGGTTCTCTTTGTTTTGTTTTGGTGGGTTTTATTTTGTGTTTTCCTCCCCTCTGCTGTCCTCCTTTCCCTTCCCCTGCTTCCACTAGGCTTTAACTTGTACTGTATATATGCCTGCATGGGTAAAAATTCATTGTGGAGTTTCAGAAGTGTGTGATCAGAATAGTTGCAACGTGGAAAGACTTGTAATTAAGAAGGAAAAGATTAGAAGGAAAGAAAAATCATGTTCATTATGAACTGGAAGATTGAAACAGAAGAGTCAAGTATACATATTCATACATAGCAGTCAGTGACTGGCAGGGTAGGCATTTAAACCAAGATCTTCAGAGAATTAGAAGTCTCTGTCCTTTTACTTACAAATCATTAAACTGCACACAAAAATTCAAATGCAAATTATATCGTTTTTTCTAAACTGACAAATACAAATTCCTCATTATTCATGAGTGGTTTGATAGATGGTGAAGAATTCATCTTTAATGTCTGGATAGTTAATAAACAATTTTGGAAAAGAAAAATATAATAATTGCACACTTTGTTAAACAGGTGTTTCCTTGCAAATGTTAAAAATACAAAGAAGTAACAGTTGCAGGTTGAGAAATTATGACTTGTTAGCACTCCCCTCTGGCTAGGTAAGAAATGCCAAGTATGCCTATGCAGAAACCTCAGCTATGTGTCTGAGATCGTTTATAAAGCAGCTGATAAGAAGCTCTGATCTCTGCAAATAAAACCAGTGGTAACAGTAACCCTTCTTAGACAAAAATCTGCCACCTTGCTCTACAGTTACAAAGCTATTTATTTTGTATCTGACTTGCAACGTGGTGTGAAAAGTAGGAAAGTATAACTTTGTTTTTAGCCTTTCATTATTGACATACTTGAAGAGGCTTTATCACATCCTTCTTCAACAAATGACTTTTCAATGGAAGCTCATTTCGGGATGAAGTCCTAGGTACCATAGAATTAGATGTAATGTAGAGTATGAAATTTTCATTGCAGTGATTCATTTTTCTGAATGAATTCCTTGAATATGCAGTGTTGTAGCTGTATATTTTGTGCTATCTTGTAATGGGTTTTTTTTTTTTTGTATGATAAAAGGTAGTTTAGAATAATTGAGTCTTATGAAATAAAGTTCTTCACATTAAGCACTATCAAAGGTAAGATTACTGATATAAGTTGTCTTTTTATGATACTTCAATGAGACCACCTCTTGCTCTGTTGGTTAAAAGCAGGAATTGGCACCTACTATTTACTAGTAATTTCAGAAAATGTTATCTTAGGACTAAGTAGGCTTTTGCTACAGCAGCAGGTACCCTTTTCTGCTAGAAATCCTGGGTGTTTTTTGAATAAGATTGTGAACTGATTTTCAATCATGGATTATATTTATTAGCCTTTTGATGGAACTTGAAGAAATTACTGCCCAGCAAACAATATTTTCAAATAGGTTTCAAAAACTTGCCCAGGCTGAAAAAATTAATTTTAAGAATGGAAACCTCTAAGTAGTAGTAATAAAGCTTTTGATGCATGCCGCTGTTATCTTGAAATAAAGCCAATGTGTAAACACTGTTATACTTAACACTACCGTAGCAAATAAATTTACTGGTTTTTAGTTCAACTCTCTACTTGAAATTTACTCCCTGTGGCAAAATTAATGGTCCATGTTGTTTACTAGAAGAAAATGGTGTACTGATATACTTCATGTAAAACAGAAGCTGAGGATCAGTAATCTCAAATTCAATTGCACACTGCCTAGTTTTTACTGGTAATGATCTAGCAATAATTTCTTAAGATGCTTGTACAGTTTTTAATGCTTCAGTTAAAGGAGAGTAAACATTCCAGTGCTACATGCATTCTCTCTAAAGCAGTACAAGCAACTACCCAAAGGAACAGGGTTTTACCCTTCCTTAAAGTAAGGATTAGCTATTTTAATCAAAGTGGAAAACTGAATACTGGAATATCTTTCTTGTAACTAAAGCATTCTGTTTCTTTAATTAAGAGATGACCAGACTATGTTGCAACTGGAATGAAAAATTGGTTTAGGGTGAAGGACTAGGGAGCCCTTGGTAGAGGAATTTAAGAGAAAGCTCAGCTTTAGAAACAACACCACTGTTAATGCCACCACCATCCAGGAGATCTGAGAAGGGAGCTCCTTTGCAATATCCCTGCAAGGATATCTTGAAGGTGTCTAAAAATGTCTTAATAATTGGTTTGTTGCCTTATACATCTTCCTAAATAAGTAAATCTAAAGCACGCAATCCTAATTCTGATCATACAGAGAGTATAGGGAAAGTAGTGAGGATTTTTATGACATGTTATTGTGAGCATGCTATACTTAGGCTCTTATTTGTCTTTAATGTTTAAATTATTTGTTTTGGTTTAATATTTAAAAAAATCTTTTATTTACCTTCTTCTTATTTTAGATTAATCTGAATATTTTAAAAGTTTTTTTGAAAAAAACCAAGACACTGCTAACATAAGAGTGGCCTGAATTTTTATCTTCAAACACTTTGCCAAGTGTGGTCTGGCTCAAAAGGATTTGAGGGGCAAGCTTAATATTGACTTCTAGTAACACTAAAGGCTTTGTGGCATGCAGTGAAATACTTGGCTATGTACTTGAACCTCAAAGTTACAAGAGGAATATTACATTCGTATAAGATAATTGACTAATAAATTTTTTAAAAAGCTGCTGATTTACTAGTCACTCATCTAAATATAATTACTTTTCATAAAGTATATGAATATAAGATTTGAAGAGTGAACTATATCTTAAAGTACAATCAGTACAATCCTATGTTATTTCTTTTTTTCTCCTAAGTAGACCACAGTTCTTTTTCCTGACACTCATCTTTCTTTTGTCCTAGTGAAGTATAATACAATCATATTCAAAATGCATAAAAAACAGAAGAACTGCATCTCTGAATTGAACTTGGGGTTCCTTTGCTGATTATTGCCTTCTGTAGTGCTCAACTAAGGACTAAAAAACTTGTAATTGCAATTAGATAGGACACAGTGAACGAAGCCTCAGTCATCAGATATAGCAGCTCTTCTAATCCACTTTGAATTATTAAGAGTACTTCATCCTTTTTCAGTATCTACTCACTTTCTTGAAGTTCTATGACAATCATGGCTTTATTCTGCCATCCTGTGACAATGTGCAATAAGGTGGTTGTGTAAGATGCTCATATACAGTACAGAAGGAAATAGAAGAATGCTGTCAATTATTTTAAATTTACCAGCCCTTACTCTCAGAGAATACAGAAGTTCTTGTTCTACCAGGACTTTTACCATTGCTACTCTACTTGTGCATCCATTCAACACATTGGTGGCGTTTAAGAAAACAAAAATTGTTTTGATAACGGTTATAAGTTCTATTTGGGCTTTGACTCTTCTAATTTTCCCCTTGCACAACCTCATGACATCCTTACACAACCTACTGGCATCCTCACAGTCCCTTCTCCCTGAGGTGAAGTCAGTGTTCAGCCAGAGAAGTGAGGATAGGGAATCCTCCATATCATACATCCCATTCTCCCATGAGGCCTCTCCCAGGGAAGGTAGTTTGCAGATCCAGAGATAGTGGATCTTTCCTGGACTCCTCTACCGTCTCACCAGAGCTCTGTCACTAAGTAGAGAAGCATCTCTCCCTGGAAGACTCTTTGGTCTTCCCTATAGAACTTAACAGAAAGAAGAATCAGAGGGAACAGTTCTTATATTTTCATTTTAAGCTGTAGGATTTGAAAAATATTAAGTAATAAAGTGGTAAAAGCAGAGCACTTAACCATTGTAATTTAGAGACAAAATTAATATAGTTCATGTATCTCTGTTTCCTTTGTTTTCAATTGTCATCCTCTTTCCATGAGGATACCATAGGAGGCTAGTCAGCAAAATACATTTCTTATTTGACTGGCTATGCCTTTACTTAAGAGTGGGTTGCATAAATATCCCCAGTGGTTGTAACTCCTTTGGAGGGGACATGGGAGAGATGACCTATTGTTTGGAAGACCCATGGATGTTCTGCACTTGAGAATTTCTAGTTTTAGTCCAGCTTAACTAATGATTTCATTTCTCACACAGATGTCATGAGGAGGGAGCTCGGGACACCTAGCATCCTGGGAGTTCAGTTTTGAGCAGGACTTGCAGGATGTTACAGTACTGCATTTAATGAGAAGTTAGTACTACTTTATCAGTTAGCCACTTCTCCTTCCTGGAACTCCCAAAAGTTTTTGTGGATTATTTGATGCAAGCCATACATTTGTCAGCCATGTAGACTCATATTCCAGGAGTCTCTTGAAGAAGCATATACCTGTGACAGGTTCAGATTTTTTAAATCATATTATCCAGTTATAATTATCCTAGGAAAGGCTGATGGAAGAGACATAAATTAGTACAATCTCTACCCCATTCTTAAAATTCATGGAAATAGCAAATATGTCCTTATAATATGTCACTTCAATAATTATTGTAGTCCTCCGCACAGTCAGTTGTGGTTTGAAGTTATGATAGTGGCTTCTAAAGAGTTATACACCCAGATTTCATTGGTAGAGTTTTTGACTGCTTAGATATTGAAAGAATGTTTATAAGTCTGAGATTCAAAGATTTTGACTGCACTAGGATTTGATAGGAACAGCTAGTTCTTTGTTACCAATATTGACTGTTTACCTACATTAGAAATTCTGACTTAAATAATCAGACTCTTAGCTACCTGTGACCATCTAAGTAAGCTATGATGATAGAACATGATTTAATCTCATTTTAAGTAAAAAAGTTCCCCAGTGTCAGCCTTATCTTTGCTTTTTAACTACTGTACTATTAATAATTTCCATTTTTGAGTAATCAAAAATAACTGGGCTGAATAAATTACTTTCTTAAGTAGCTAATTAAGAAGTTCTGAGTGAATGAAGTTTAAATATTGAAATTTGCAGCTTTTGAGACAAGCAAATGTTTTTATTTTTTTTACTATGCTTAGTATTTCATTAAATAGGATCATTACTTTAATTTAATTTTTGAGGTAAATAAGACCTCATCAAGACACAAATGATACTGGAAACCTGGTGCAGTGAAAGAAGTTGTTGAAAATTCCCTGTTGAATTATAGAGTCAATGAAGTATGACAATAATGACATTTAATATCTTAAATGAAAGGTGCTTGGGGAATGCTTCAGCACTTTAAACTGGTATCTCAAAATTTGATCTCACCTGGCTAATCCAATATCACAATATAACTGCCAGCTTTTCAAACTCCAAGTTTCTGGTACTGCTCTCAGATTTAGAAAGAAAAAGATGATAGGACAATATGTAACAATAAAAGTGATATTTATAGACATTTCTAATCAGGACATTTTTATGAGCTGCAATATTTATGCAGTTTAAAAAGCCATTAATTAAAGCATATTGTAGTATGACTACTACTTCAGTTAGAGAAATTAACCTAGTTGCATAACTTTTCCATTTCTCTGATACTGATGAAATATGAAAGAAGGTGGAATCTTCATGCTTTTGTATCCAAATAAATTGTCTTTCTGTAGGAAATATATGATGGAGATTTTGGGAGGATTGCTAAACCCACAAAAAATTTTCAACAGAAATCAAAATTATGTTATAATTTTGAAACTTAATTCTATAATCTATCTAGACCTTGAAGGGGGCAGTACTTTTTTCCATGTAAAATGTTTCAATACTTCCTTTGAGGAGTAGATTAGTCTTATTCTATTAAACTAACCATTAAACCTGGCATGTTTTGAAGGACTGTGTCCTGCCTGTGGGTCACAACAACCCCAGGCAGCTCTGCAGGCTGGGGGCAGAGTGGTTGGAAAGCTGCCCAGTGGAAGAGGACATGGGGGTGCTGAACATGAGCCAGCTGTGCCCAGGTGGCCAAGAGGGCCAGTGGCATTCTAGCCTGTATCAGCAGTAGTGTGGTTGGCAGGATAAGGGCAGTGATAGTCCCCCTGTACTCAGCACTGGTGAAGCTGCACCTTGAATTCAGTTTTGGGCCCCTCACTTCAAGAAAGACGTTGAGGTGCTACAGGCTGTCCAGAGTAGGGCAACAAAGCTGAAGGATCTGCAGCACAAGTCCTATGAGGAGTGGCTGAGGAAGCTGGGATTGCGTAGCCTGGAAAAGAGGAGGCTTAGGGGAGACCTTTTCACTCCCTCCAGTTAAAGGAGGTGGTAGAGACATGGGGGTCAGTCTCTTCTCCAGAGAAGCAAATGACAGGACCAGAGGAAATGGCTTGAAGTTATGCCAGAGGAGGTTTATATTAAGTATTAGGAAATTTTTCTTCACTGAGATTGTTGTTAAGCCTTCATACTAGCTGCTCAGAGAAGTGGTGGAATCACTGTCCCTGGAAATGTTCAAAAAACATTGTGGATGTGTCATCTGGGGACATGATTTAGTGGTGAAAATGGAAGTTTTAGATTGATGGTTGAACTTGAGGATCTTAGAGGTCTTTTCCAACCCTAAGGATTGTATGTTTCAAATTGCAGTCCAATTCAGAACTTCTCACAACTAGCTTTTAAAACTGTCTTTTAACAGTATTTCACGGTTCATATTTCCTAACGCAATAAAGCTTAACGTGCTTCACATGCTTCCACGTGAAAAACAAAGCCACCATCTANTGTTAGATTGACGGTTGAACTTGAGGATCTTAGAGGTCTTGTCCAACCCTATGTTTCTATGTTTCAAATTGCAGTCCAATTCAGAACTTCTCACAACTAGCTTTTAAAACTGTTTTTAACAGTATTTCGTGGTTCATATTTTGTAACGCAATTAAGTTTAACGTGCTTCACATGCTTCCACATGAAAAACAAAGCCACCATCTACTCTAACTGAGGCAGATAGAATGTGATGCAGATACTCAGATTGATTTTGATCTGAGGGGAAAGGCACATTAAAAGTTTTGTTTTCTTGCATAGTTACTTCACCCAAAGAAGTTAAGGTTAGACTTAGGTGATTCTTACTGTATTCAGAATCTAGCTGAAACCAATGCAATTTTAGAATATCTAATTTTATATCTAATATCATTTACATCTAATGCTTATATCTAATTTATAGGCAGAAAAAACAGTGTAGTCTGTTGGGAAGAAGGGAATAAGGGTTGGGGGAACACAGTGAGGGGAAAGATCTTGTATGTCCAACTAAATATCAATATAATGCTGAGAGCTTAGATGTGAGAGATCTACCTAGCAAAGAGTCAAGCTGGAGTAAAGAGGGAGAAAGCAGTAGGTCTAAGGGAACACTGGTTGTGCTGCTGTCAATTAGTATGAATATCAATGCACCGAGTGATGTTTTTGATCATTACAAAGGCAATTTTTTTTTAAGAAAAGGCCTTTTAACTCTAAACTTTAGTCTAGCAGACCTTTATGATGATCCCCTCATATTAATGAATCACATATGCTTAGCTCTGAAATTTTTATCATCTTTCCCAACTATTAATATTCATCATGCTGGGGTTTATGGTTGTAGACCACATTGTTATTAATAAAACATTAATTGCAGAGTAGAACAGCAGGCACATTCTGTAGCGGAGCAGAGTATCATAGCATATGGGGGAAGGGAGTGGTCCTGACCTTGGGAAACCCCAGCCAGTGCTGAGACCTGCAAGGAAGTGGCAGCTCCCATGTGAGCGGCTGATGAGGTATGTGTGGGGCCACGAGGAATGGTGTCACCCCCCCATGCCCACAAAGAGCAGTCCTGGGGAGCAGGAGCAACAAGGAGCAGAGTGGACAAACAGGATCTGGCATGTGTGTCAGAGCATGGTGAGGTAGTTTGCACAGGAGGATGTGCAGGGAGGAGGGTGCCTCTTTGAAGGAGACGCATTCCACTGGCCAAGAGGAGAGACTTGCCCAGTATCTGTTGGAGGTTCCTGGAATGCACTAAAAATAACTTGCACTAAAAGTTCCCTGCTTGTCCATGTGATAGAGGAGCTGATGATGAGAGGTGCTTTGCTGGATCCTGTTCTCACCAAGAGGAGCTGTGGGGAATGTGCATCTGGTTACAGCTGCCATAACCATCAAATCGTGGAGTTCAAGACACTGAAGGCTGTGAGGAGGGTGCACACCTAACTCTGTATGTCCTGGACTTTAGAAGAACAAACTTTGGCCTCTCCAGGAATCTGCTTGGTAGAATAACATGGAATAAGGCCCTGGAGGGAAGAGGAGCCCAAGCAAGCTGGATGATACTCAAGGATCACCTCAATCAAGTTCAGGAGTTATGCATCCCAGTAAATAGGAAGACAGACGAAATGACCAGGAAATTAATAAAGGGAAAAAAGATATCTTGGAAAAAGACAAACACAAAAAGCAATCCTGGAGAGCATGGAAGCAGTGACAGGTAGTCTGGGAGGAATATAAAGAGATTGTCTGAACAGCCAGGGATGAGGTTAGGAAAGCTAATGCCCTGAACAAATTAAACCTGGCCACAGGTGTCAATGGCAAGAAGTAAAGCTCCTATCGGTTATGTTTGTGGTAAAATGAAGACTAGGGAAAATATGGCCTCACTTCATAAGGAGAAGGGAAATCTGGTTTTCTGGGATTTGGAGAAGGTAGAAGTGCTCAACAACTTTTTTGTCTCTTTTGTCTCTCAACAACTTTACTGACAAGTGTTCCAGCCACAATGCCTGAGCCACACACACAGAAGGTAAAGGCAGGGACTGAGAGAATGAAGAACCACTTGCTACAGGAGAAAATCAGGTCTGAGACTGTCTTAAGAACAAGGCGGTGCACAAACCCATGGAACCTGATAAGACAGATCTGTGGGTCCCAAGTAAGGTGGTGGAGGAAGTAGCCAAGCTGCTGTCCATATTTGAGAAGCCATGGCAGTTTTGTGGAGTTCCCAGTGACTGGTAATTACCCTCTCAGAAATAGGGGCTACCTCTTCAAAAATGAAGGTGGTCAGGCACTGGAGCAAGTTGCCCAGGTGTCATGGGTTAACACAGCCTGGTTTTTAGTTAAAGGAGAAACAGTTCCCTGCAACCCTGTAAGGATTGTTAATTTCCTGTGGAAACGAGGTCAAATTTTAGATTTTTAGAGGTGATGTTGTGGTCCCTTTCAAATCAAACAATTCTATACTTCAATGATTAAAATATTCCTAAGATAAGAATCAGGGTTTTGTTTTTTGGGTTTTTTTTAGTAACTGTGAATTGCTATAAATAAAGGGAAACTGTGGGAAGGAATTTGTTCCTGGGTGGTGAAGGAAAGGCTAGAAAACATTCATTTGCTAGTCATGAAGGCAGAAACTAACCATCTTAGTTCTTCCTCTCCTCAGCTGTCAGTTCATTTAAAGTTTTGTTTAACAGGAAAAAAAATGTTTTTCTTGTGCTGTGACTTCAAACCACAACAAGCTATATAGAAGGGGTTTCTGGGTGATTTTATTTTCTTGATAGCAAGGATTTTTCAAACTTCTGTTCATGCATAATTTAAGGATTTCAGGCAAACAATTCAGTGCTTCTTTGATGAAAAAGTACAATATAGAATAAAGTTAAATACAAAGATCTTCTAAAGTTGATTTCCATTATCACTTAAACACTAACAACTCCATGAAAAATTTTGCAGTTGTCTTTATTTGGTAGTTCCCAGAAATGATATAGTCTAGTATAAGTGCTAAATGTGGAGCGTGTGTATGTCCGGCTACAATTATCATATTATTCAAATAGACAATTGTGGGAGGAGAAAGGAATAGTTTTTAACTCACACATGGAAGGTATGACCAAGATCTTAGAACAGGATCCAGATATTGCCTTACATCTAGTTTTGCTTTGGAGTGTTCCCATTCATTTCATTGTTATGGTGATAACTATTAAAACAATATATAACTTGACATTCCGTTTGATCAGGGGAGTATAACCTGACAATGTTTCATAACACTTTCTTTGCCTCATCAGCCACTTACAGATTTTTAAGTGCTTACTAACATAGCAAGTATATTAACAGCTTTTTGTTTTAATTAACCTTTAATGGCTCACCCATTAGTACATGTAAAACACAATCACAACTCAAGAGACGATTGACATCCCAAGACAGCACAGCTAATCAATATAAAAGCAGCTGAGACAACACGGCTCTGGCACTGTAATAAACTCCATCCTTTAGGTGTATGTGTCTCCCATAAACAGTTGGATGCCAAATTTTCACTTCTAATTAAAAGTAAACATTGTGACCCAATCATATACATCTCGAGTACTGACATTTCTTTCTCTAAGAAAATGCCTGTTTTGAAATTTTCTTCTGCATGATTCTTCTTGCACAGCTATAAAGACCACAATGGTATTTTTAAAAACCCCACACAAATAATCCATTCTCCTTCTATTCTGTATATGCATATTAATAAAATTTTTGGTTTAGATGTTTTTGTTCTTGCAGTCATAAACTGGAAAATTCTGAGTTTTTACTTTAATACCAAAATGTGAAAAATAACAAACCTGATAAAATATTATCAAGAGATTGCTTTATGAGAAAGTCATGGCTTATTTATCTTTAAATCTGTCATCAACTTCTTACAGCTATTATTCTATCTGCATATTTTTTCTTTCTCTGACTTTGATTTTTTGTTGAAGTGAAGCTTTTGGATATCTTTTGGTTGTTGTGACTTCAGTCATTAACACTTCCAGGTGGTTGTAGGGGATCTAAATGAGACTTTGATATACTTCCTTCTTGTATTGCAACTTTGCTGTGATATCTCTTTTCAGGAATGGGTTAAAGGCTTGTTTTTAAAAGAAGTCTCTGAATGTTTATTCCTTCTGCTATAAATGACTACTCAAATCTAGGTGTGGTGCTGTGAACAACAGGGTTTGGATGCATCAGAGTAAACCTGACCTGTGTATATATGCAGAACCAGAGGTTGGCCCATCAGGTACCTCTATTTCTTTAAGTGTTGCCTAGCAGACCAAATGCTTAACCTAAAGGAGCAGCATAAGCAAGGTTTGATCTATGTGCTGGAATGCTTCCTAAAGTTTAGACAGAATTATGGAAGTTAAACCTAAAGTACCATATATTTACCTTGTAAATACTCAGGAATCGAGATTACAAATAATCTCAACACCTAATTGTAGTGGTGTGGTTTTGGTTTTATCAGTGTTATCTATGTATTTGTTCCTTGTTTTATATTGTTTTTTATAAGTTGTAATGGTTTGCCCCATGTCACCCATATTTAACCCTTCTTGGTTTTACCCCAACCCTAGTTATGTGTCAATCATAAGTTATACAGCCCCTGGGTCTTGTCTATCACTTTGGGGCCTCTCCCAAAAGTCGAGAAAGTTCCAGTGAGGGCCTTGAGTGATTCGACACAACTTCGGCTGTCTCCCTGCTTGAGTTATTGATTTGTTGTAATATGTGTCATTTACCTGCAGAGCCATACTCACATGATCTCTGATTTGTCCTCAGGTAGACTCATCCCCTGGGTCCTGCCCCCAATAAAAGATGTTGCATTTGGGTATTTCCCGCTTTTTCTGCTAGGAGTTCCTTCTGCGGAGGGGTCTCTGCCAAGGCAGACACCCTGAGCTGAGGTTGTCCCCACTGTGGGATGAATAAAGCCAGTGGTTGAACCCTGAGCAGACTGACTCCCTCTTTCCTGCTGTCGTTGCTTCTCTACTGCGGGCAAACCAGAACCCACGGGATCAGCAAGGTTCATTCAGCTACTGAGCCGTACCCCTTCCTGCTGTGGTGCCAGGGCTGGCCGAGGCAGAGAGACACTGACACCGCGACACCGAACTTTCATTTAATTTCAGTAGTGCTTGGACTCCAGAGTGCCATAATAACTGGAGCTTTGTAAAACCGTCTGCATTTAAAAATGGATCATGAAAGTGGCTGTGAATTCCCTTAATGCACAGAATTACCTGTTTAGATAAAATTCTGCAGATTGCAGGATTGAATAAAAAAAAGTCCTCTTTCACAAGAGAGGATGAAAGAGAGAGAGGAAGGTGAGCCATGGGAATGTTTTCTTCCACTTGAGTATAATTAATGAAGGTGAACAAAGCTAATAAAGATTAATATCTTGAAGCTTGAAAAACTGATTTTGATGTCAGAGACTGGATGTGTTCACTCAAAGTTTAGCAATCTAAATTCAGGAACTTAAAGCAAGACACCTATGCCCGTTCTAAAATAAATAGCTATGGAATAACCTTTGAAATCGTTGAATGATTTGGCCAAGAAATCTCACACAGGCAAGACACCTGGTTAATGTTATGAAAGAGCTTATTTTTTTTACGCTTTTATTTCAAGTGGTTAAAGCTGACTGTGTCTGTATCCTTTCTTTCCAATATATATTACATTCTGATCTCATATTCTGTATGTTGGTCAGATAACTGGAGCTGTGACTATAAAGAAATGATTCCTCCCCTGAGGAAAACACAAGACCTTCATCTCCTCTGTAGACATTAATCTTTGCTGTGTGACCACACTTCCTTCAAGGTGCACTCTGTTAGTGTACATAATTCAAAGCACTACAAGGAATTAATGGTCCTCTTAAGCAAAGCACTTAATTCCTCTACTTCACTTACAGCTAGGGTAGTTCAAAAGAATTAATAAGATCATCTCCCTCCTTAAACTGAGTGTAATAGGTACCTTGGTAACTTAGAGGTTACGTTAGAATTTTAAAACTTGTTTGTTTCTGTGTTGTTTGATCAATGGAAGATGATTTGATATAGATTCTAAGTCAGCTGACTATTAAATTATCTATACAGCATGACACTTCAGATATACTTCTGAGAGAATTAGAAGTCAAAGAAAGTAAATAATTTTAATTTTTTTTTCTTACTATCTAAATATTTCCCAGATCTCATATATTGAATGATAATAGCAATACTTAAAAGTTCATATGAAGGTTGCTGTGAATAATTCAGCTCCTCTGGGAAAGAAGTATGGGAATAAATATTTGGAAAAGTTGCATTAACACGTGAACAGGATTTCATATGGAAATGGGTGTATTTGGGATTTTCTGCATTTGGAAATTTGACTTTGCAGAGCCAAAGTCCTTTAATACCTCATTTTGGGCAAAATATTTCTTCACAATATACAATAAAATAGGATAACAATATTTATAGTGCAAAGACTGTTTCTCTGTAAAACATGGTAGGAGAAATTCTATTCAACTAGGCAGTGTATCTTTGTTCTTTCAAGTAGCTGGTTGAAAAAAAATAGGTGTTTTGAAAATTGCTGTTTTTATTCTCACACTATTACATCTAAATATATCTTGAATAAATAACTTGACCTCCAAGTGCTAAAGTATTTAAATGTGTTCAGGCAACCTAGAAATATTTTAAGAAATATTTGTCTCCAAACATTTGGAAAAATGTGTATTTGAAAGCAAACAACGAATGATATCATATAAAAAATTAATACATCAAACTCTGCCTCTATACATTATTGTAATTTTTTTTTTCGCATGCAAATATAAAAAGCTCTTATGGACCCTGTTTGCATTGCAGAATAACTAAAGATTTTTTATTTTTAATAACACTCTAGAACTTGTAAGTACTGTTCTATGATATTTTTTATAGGTAAAATCTATGAAATATTCTCCAGTAGATAAACAAATAGAATGTGGGAATTTAAGTGTTATGGTTTGGTTTAAATTTGTAGGGTTTTTTTTCCCCTCAGATGTAATTATCAAGTAGTAAAAACACTCTGTAATTCATAAAATGATGATTATAAGACTAAGCCGTTTTTTTCTTTTTGGTTCTTTTTCTTTAGGAGGAAGGAGAATAGTAGGGCTATATAAAGATTCAGGCCCATGGATTAGTTTGAGTAGAAACAATCCACCTGTTACTATTTTACCCTACCTGGCATCTGAGCTAAGAGGATTATCTCAAAGAAAGCTAAATAGCTTAGGCTGATTAATACATTTTTGTAAACCTTTGTCTCAGTTTTGTGGAGCTCTGATCATGAAAATACAATCTGTAGTCTGTATCAACATAGTATTTCCCTTCTCTAATTCCTAGTTTTGGCTTGTTATCTAAATACCAACCACTAAACAACATACCAGTAGGAGACTTTGGACTATCAGTCCCCAGGATCATGTTCTTAGCAATACAATTGCCCAAAGTCTCTCAGTGATGTAACCAGGCACTGTCCTACTTGGAATAACGTAACATAACTTAAGGATACTAAAATGGTGAAGCATCCTTATGGATAGAGAGTCCAGCGCAAGCTGTATGAAGTGGGTTTATTTAGTCTCATGTAATTTTGATTTTTCTTTGGCAATGGAGAAAATATAATTCATAACTTTTAAAAGCCAGTAAAATTAGCTTATGTTCTGGGCTGTAGATATGCTGTGCATCAGCCTGATAGTTGTTTTTTTGGTTTGGTTTGGTTTTTTTAAAGCATGATAGAATTGCCCTAGTGTTGGCTCAGAGATCAAAAAAAGAGTCATTACTCCTGCTTCATGTTCCAAGACCTCACATGTTCAATCAATTTTTCCTTTCAGTTTATAGAAGCTTTTGGAACAGGGCTCTCTGTGTATTTGTAATGCAATACACGTTTCATATTACAGGGTAGACTAGGCAAAGAACAAGCCATTCAGTTATCACTCAAGCCAGTAGAGAATCACAGAATTGCAGAATCAGTTAGGCTGGAAAGGACCTCTGAGATCACCAAGTCCAACCTGTGATCAAACACCACCTTGTCCACTAGACCATGACGCTAAATGCCATGTCCAGCCATTCCTTGAACACCTTCAGGGTCAGTGACTCCGCCACCTCCCTAGGCAGACACGACATCTAACCAGCCTTTCTGTGAAGAATTCCTTCCTAAAGAAAAGAAGGACAGTCTTTGGCATCCATGATCTTTTGGGGTAGTCTCTCAAGTAGATGAGGTTTAGTCTTTGGATTGCTTGGTAAACATGACCACATGTATCATGGGTTTGCTCTTGTGCTTATTAATTTTTTTTAAATTTTTTTTTTAATGAGAAACTCTGGTCTGCTTCTTTATGATAATTATTCCTCTGACATCACATTAATTATTGGAACCAATGCTTAGGAAAGTGAAACAGACATCAACAGGAAGTATTTAATTTACAAACCAGTGTGCTGAATAATATCAATTTTAAAACACAAAGTGGAAAGGAATTATTTATATTAAATCAATTAAATTTGTATTGAAAAAATAAACAGGCCTACAAAGAAAGCACGAAAAGGACTAAACACTCTCTTGATAGCATACATTACTTCCATGACCACTGAACAGCTGCTTTTTCCTTCATTTCTTTTTCTCCAACAATAAACTGAAAATTAAGGATGCTTGCCTGTATGTTATGTTTTTCTTTCTGTTAGCGGAATCTCTTCCACTGAAGTAAAAAAAAAAAATAAAAAATTGAACACTGGCTGGTGAATAACCTGGTATCCACAGGAAAGGGCTAAAGATATTTTTCAAACGGTCACTTGGCTCAAGAGAAAATTTGAATAAAAATTGCTGTTGCTATTAAATCATGATCATGTAAAAAATGCTATTGCTGTGAAATCTGCTATATAACTAAACTAACAAGCAGTATTCTGCAAGGGTGTTTATTTTTTTTTTTCTTTTGATAATTTATGCTAGTGCATATTTTGCAACTATTTATGGAGAGAGCTCGGAATTCTGTTATAAAAATTCCAGTAAACACAGGTTGTCTCCTTCTATTTTTAAAGCAAATTAGAGTTTGGTATTTTTAAGAAATGTGCCTTTAAAATGTGAAGGAAGCAATCTCATTATCATGCTTGTCACGTTATCGTTCTTCTTCATGTTTTGGTAAGTACATTACTGAAAACGGTCAATAAAAAAATGCAAACAAGATTACTAGTACTACAAGCTGTTATATTTTGCTCTATTGCTATAGAAAGCTGCTGTGCCACTTTAATATGGCTTTGTGGTTGTAAGGTACAGAATGGTTGTTGAAATGGATAGGTCCTTATATAAATGGCAGTGAAAACCAAATGCCTCTCCTTTACTCAGCTCTGGAACTATCCTACAAAATTGCCTGAAATATTTGGATGGCTTTGTCAACACTTAATGAATTCTGGCCATCATAAATCTCAGATGCCCTCCCTGAGTAAAACCCAAAATTATCATAGTTTCATAGCCTAAGCTGCCCTTGCCATATGGCGAGTGCAAATGTTTCTAAAGCAGCAAATGTTCTGTCAAGAGTTCCCAGTGATGTTTTGATTGGATTGCTCTATTATCTGAACAAGTCTGCCAAAAGAAAGCACCTGCACAATGAAAAGTGTGCAGAAGCTGCCAGTCTGTAGCAAGGGAAGGAAAGTGAAGCATGTAGTGACAAGTTACCTATCATCAGAAGATTTGCTGCTTAGGTTATAATAGATTCTACAGCACACTTGATCTCACAAAATAAGAAAGGTGGGCAGTATGTGGGTGTGAAAGAACTAAGCTAGCTTCAGTAAACTTCTGCCCCTGAAGGTGCCAAGTCATAGCTTAATGTACTGTAACAGCTTACAAAACAATGAACTCCTCAGTGGCTTTTTAGCCAGACCTTTCCAGAGAGGTTATCAAACAACAACTCCAGAGAGGGTAGATACGTTCCTTTTCCATATTCAGTTTTCCTTCAGTGCTAAGATGCCAATGCTGTATGCAGATTTTTATTCTCTTGGACAGTCTGGCCTGGAGCGTATTATTCACTTGTTATAATTGATAGCTGAATATGCAAATGCATCAAAGAACTGACAGAAGTAAAATTATTTTTTTCTCTTCTGAAGAGGAATGCTTAATGATATCCCTTTGCTTAAGTCCACTTTTCTGGACTGTTTATCATCTTTAAGTAGATTAAGTTATATTTTGCATGTATATATATTGAGAAAAATTTTCACATGGACATGTGACGAATATTATCTGTTATGTATGTAGGTTTACAGGTCATGACCATTTCTGTCACTGAGAAGGATATGTAGCTATACTGCAGCCATATGCTATATGTAGCTATATTGTTCTCAAGAAACAATAAAATTCAATCTTACCTAGTAGGCAGAAGTGTGTGAAGTGTTACCAGGACATGATCTCTGTTCAAATCCCTTGACTCAGCCTTAGTGCTATAAATTTTGTTGTGTACTCTGTCATGGAACTGAAGGAAGGGAAGTGGTGCAGAGAGAGAATTGTAGATCAGATCAAGGGAACAGAAATAGACCCTGACAGAAGATTAAAAAAAAATATAACTGGATGGTGGGAATAGGGTGGGGGTTGGGAGATTTTTCTTTCAGTAAGGTAGATTAGACTTGACTGGGAGTACAGTAAAAATCTGGGGGGGGGAAGATAGATAGTATTAACAGTTTTATGAGGACCTTTTGGGATAGAGTTTTTATTTTATCCCCGCTGTAGAAATGGATCAATTCATCTGTTAATGGATTTTAAAATTCCAGTTTAAGGTCAATAAAACTTAATTGTCCTTCCAGACATGCCTTTGCATATCGTAGTTCTAAATTTTTCCCACAGTAAAATTTCATCAAAAATAAAAGGGAGAACTGGAGTATAATAAAAATGAGTTGTCTCAGCATACCTGATCTTCTATCTCTCACAGGGTCAATGCAGCTGTTACACAGACATTGCATCAAATGTCAGTTGTGCACTGTTCAAATTCTAACTGTGTAAATGTTTTGGAAGACTTATGTTCTAGACCATGCTGTAACAAACCTTACCAGACATGGCATCAGTCTTGGGACTTGCAATGTTCTAGTCCTCAGTAAAGCATTCTCTTAAATAAGCTAGTTCAAAATTCCTGGAGGATGTGTCTTACTCTTTTAAATTCCAACTTGAAATAAAAGCAAATGTGAGAAAAATGTATTTTGTCTTTGGAGGTCTGTCTGATAGAGGCAGAATGATCTCTGCTACCAGCATTTCCATAATTCATGGAGCGTTGAAGTGATATTTTTACATTCCCTTTCCCAAAGTATGCTTTGGGTATTTAAAGACAATCCACTTTGACTTTTCTTTATTCTATTCTGTGCATCCTTTCATAATTCACCTGAGTATGAAGTTTACAAACTAGGAGAAAAAGTATAAGGCTATTTTGCAAAACTTTTTTTTACATTTCCTCACCTCACCATCAGTCCACATTTGCCTGAAAGTTTTTCATCTTTTCTCTCTTAGTGTACTACTATCAAAACCAAATCACAATCTAACATGGCTCTAATGCAAGGTTGTTTATTCTCACATCAATGATGTATCCTGTCCACTATAATTATTTTCTGTAAGCTTTTTTGGACCTTTAAAATTGTATTTTCTTCTTCATAGATGCTAAGTATGATTTAGGGTTTTTGGAGTGCTTAAGGCAGTAGAAATTAATATTATTTGGGTCTTAACCCTATTTAATATTGGAATTTGTAACTATTTTCTGCCTTCTTTTTCAGTATTGCCCTTCTTAAAGCAAGATGTTTTGTAAAATAAAAAGTCTCAGAAATAGGGGAAAAATGTTCTGTGGTTACAATGTCTTGAATGCTATGAACATGCAAGCAGATCTCTAGAGACTATCTCTAAAGACTATACAGAGCATCTCTCGGTTATCACTGCATAATTCAATAATAATGATATGAAAGATACAAATACAATTTGCAGGAATTCTTATTAAAAAAACAAACAAACCCTACTAAGATTATCCCTTTTTCTGAAAGATCAACTTGAAAAGCAGCAAAGTTACAATTGATTGAAGGAAAAGCACGCTATTACCTTTTAAAATCTGCTTTCCTTTAATTTTCAGGCCTTTTCTAGAAGTTTTTCTTTAGTTGCATATGTCTGGGGGCAGTGGAGAGAATGTATGCACTATGATCTGGTAGGTAACCTACATAGCTGCACTATAAGAAAGAATTCGGACAAGGTAAATGAATTAATTTATTTATATGGTAGTCTTGATATTTTCTATGAAGCAATAGAAATTAGCCACTGGATTAATAAAATTGTTTGGGTGTTTTTTGTATGAATGCCCAGAGATGGGAAATATCTTGCTTTGCTTATATACAGATATTAATGACATGGAATTAATACCAAAACCAATCTAGGTACAGAGGACTGTAACTCTTACAAGCCACTGCACTACAGGCATTTCTTAATGTATATTTTGAAGAGAAGAATGCTAAAAGCAGGTATTTTATAAATCAAAGGAAACATTTCCCTCTCAACTATTGCTGGCAGATCCACAAAACCAGGACACCTGCATGACAACCATTGTATCCTAGTGATGCCAAAATAAGGAAGAAGTCTAGGCACCTGGTGACTGGCCATTTCGTTGCTAGACTTAGACACATTCATCAACCAGCAGGTTTATACTGGATCCATTAGGTAAAAAAAAAAAGAAAAATGATGTTTTTTCTAAAAATTACAGCCAACTTGCTCTGGTTGTTTTTTGTGAGAACAGTATGCAGAACAAGAAAAAGGTTATTTCATTCTCTGACTCTAATTCAATTATATTCTAAAACTCATTGTGTGCTTCAAAAATAAATTAACTCGAGATGTTATTCTGCTCTCCATCTGCTGCATTTCTTTAAATGTATTACTTCCACTCCTAGATCAGTTTAAGTGATTTTTTTTTCCTATCAAACCCATAGGCATATTTTCTTTTTTTTTTTTTTTAATGCCTCTGTTCTAGAAATTGCCTCATAAACCATGTGACTCTCTAGTTTACTCTTTTTTTTTCCCTTGCATGAAAAGCAGACAGTAAAATGCAGCTAATGGTTGTTTTATGTCTACACTGCTGTAGACTTTGTAACTGCGTGCTTCGTGTTTTCCATCTGTGGTCTGCATCTCACTTGCAGAACAGGGTGTGTGATTTATAGAGCAAATGATCAACAGTTGCATTTGTTGCCCCTTGATGCTGAGAGGCAAAAAATGGCAGAAGAGGCTGCTTGTGATAACCAGATCTGGGTCATAATTCAGCTAGTTTCCTCATCTTGGATGTTCCCTTCCAAAGCATTTCTACTTTAATTTGATCGGCTGATACAGCTGCTCAAGATTTCCACAGCAGTATTAGCCATGCTAAATAAAAGATGTAAAATGTCTTTATAGCACAGCATGTGTCCTGTCTGCTCTTCATGGTCTAAGTACAGCTTTAAGATCAGAGAAGATGTAGAATAAACTTGTGCAGATTTCTCCCCAGTATTAATGGAACTTTAGTAGCATAGCTAAATATTTGTGGTTAACTAATAAATCACAATTATACCTGGTTGATAGGAGCTCAAGTAAAAATATTAAGTTTCGCTGGTTACCAAATAGGGACTGGTCAGAAAAACTGCAGCACTTTTCCTAAACAATTTAAATACTCTAAGATATAATATCACTGTCCTACTTTGAAATCTCTACATACATTTATATTCAAATTATTACACATGGAAGTCAACCATGCTTTCACTGGAGTAAGGGTAGCCTGTCTGAGACTTTGTCCAGCAGGTCAAAGAAGTTGGTAGAATTTCTTTAAATTATTTGAGATTGGGCAATCCACTTATTCTTGCATTTGTTTTTCTCTTTGTGAAGTACATGTAGTACTTGTATATGTTCAAGACTTTTTATTATGTGCAATTTACATTTTTAAAATTGTTTGGCATCCTTAAATGAAGATTTATTAAGAAACAGAAATTAACAAATCTTCAAGATAGATATATGTGCAGTTGAACAGATGTCTGTCTTAATACCTTTATGCTGCTCTAATACTGCCTTCATAGAGACAAAAATTGAACAGCTGTTGAGTTTTCAAATGAACATAGTGAAACTGAGTATTCTTGTCATGCTCATAGCAATCCTAAAAACAAAAAAGACCAGTTTCATGCCACTGCTCCAGTGTTTAGTACAATTAGTCTTAAGAAGTCCTATGTGATTGGTTTGTCTAACTGTGTTAGCTGAGGTTTTGAGCTTTGAATAACTGATTCAAGTCTTACCTCCTTCCCAGTACACCCCATAAGTTTTAGAAATGTGTTTCATGTTTTTCACTGCTTGTTATACAGAGGTATGCTGGTTTTGTCTAGGGTAGAATTCAATTTCTTCACAGTGGCTGGTATGGGGTTGTATCTTGGATTTGTGTTGAAGACAGGGTTGATAACAGAGGAATGCTTCCACCATAGCTGAGCAGGGTTTGCCAAGAGCTTTTCTGCCCCTCATCCCACCCCACTCACCAGTGAGGAGGCTGGAGGTGCCCACGAAGAGGGGACAGAAGGCTGGAACAGCTGACCCAACTGAGCAAAGGGATGTTCCATACCATATGGTGTCATGCTTAGCATGAGTATCAGGGGAAGAAGGAAGGGAGGGGACGCATTTAGAGTGATGGTGTTTGTCTTCCCAAGTCGTCATGACAGGGGATGGAGCCCTGCTTTCCCAAAGATGGCTGAACACCTGCCTGCTGAATACCACGGGAAGTGATGAATGATTTCCTTGTTTTGCTTTGCTTGTGTGTGAAGGTTTTACTTTGCCTATTAAACTGTCTTTATATCAACCCAAGAGAGTTTTCCTATTTCCTCTCCCATTCCACAAAAGGAGAATGAGTGAGAGGCTGTGTGAGACTTAGCTGCTTGCTGGGGTTAAACTATGACAATGGTTTATGAGATTCAGAGGTTTCTAGATGAGTTACAAAGGAGACTGGGACACAAAGATTCTATCTGAAACACATACACTGTCATTGTAGGACACGAAAGATGAGAGACTCCAGATATTTCAGAAGGCAAAGAGGATAGAAAAAAGGCTTTTATTGTCTAATTCTTACTACCTTTTATAAGGTGTTCCGATACAGACTTAACACGATTGGTGAATAGGAACGACACCTCTCTAATCCCATTGGTTAAACTAGAGAAACCGCAAAACACCACCTGGAGAAAGATTGTTTTGAGAAAGGATAGTTGTTTGCCAAGATTGTTTTGAGACAAAACTTTCTTGAGAAATTTTTCCTCAGGAAAAGGTTAGCAGCTGCTAGCAGGCTAAAATCTCTCAGACCCAGAAATATCAGGCCCACAATACACTATTCAAGTTTTCTTTAGTCTGTGTCTGTATTTCCTAAATAAGAGTGAGAACACTCTAACTATAACGCGCAGAAATCTAATCTGATTTGAATCATCTCTCTTTCTGCACAAGACTGTATATCCTAAGGAGTGATTCACCATTTTTTTTTTGTATCAACCAGACCAATTTTTCTGAGGAAGGCATCTGCTATTGTCCTATTCTCTTCTCACTTTGCCTGGGATGTTCTCCATATCACTGATACTTAATGAATCCCAAAGCATCCTCCCCAAAAGAAAAAATACTGGGAATTTTCAACCTTCTTTTGGGAAAGAAGGTTCCTTGTTCAAAGAGCATGTGAACTTAGAGGCAGCAATTTTTTTTTTTTAATTTTTTTTTTTTAATTTATCCTAACAGCACTTACTTTTCTAAAGCAAAATTACTTCCAGCCCAGAGGATAAATAGTGTAGGTAAGCAATGCAGGAATTAAGAAATTATTTATTATCATCTTAGATTCTTATTTCTAAAGAGCCACATGTTTTGTTATTAAAACTTTATAAGCATTGAGCACTGAGCTACTGTGTATGAGGAGGTGGAAAGAAACCAACAGATATTAGCTGTCGCTGAGATGTAAGAAAGATTACGGTAACATAGGAAAAAACCCTTCTTTAGTGACCAAATGATGCAGTCCTTTGAAATATTAATCAAAGTACAATGGTGACCTTTCATTATAGTTTTTTTATGCCAATCTATTTTCTAAGACTATATTTTTAAGTTTAGTGATGTGTTTTTGTTTCTAATTTTCATAAAATATAAAATTTGACACATAAACCACTTACTTCTTGATTTACTACACAGGCCACTAACTTAAATAACTAACGTAGTTGAGCCAAGGTATTTTTAAAGGCATTTCACTCTATTTAGACTAACATCTGCTCTCTTCAAGGACTCTGCTTTAAATAAAGTCCTAAGGATGTCAGTTTTGTTGCAGATGGTTACCACAGGTATTTTCCCCTTCTCTGATTTTTGGGAATAACTCTTCTCCTACCTATCGCTGCTTAATAACTGCTTCCAAGCTCTTCTCAAACAAAACCTCTAAAAATGAGAATATTTCCTTTCTAAAGCGTCACTGCCAAAAATGTGATAATTCCCAGTATGTGTAAGAGTAGATGACTTTTTTCTCAAATTAGATGGATGTGAAATACTTAGTAGTTAAAAGTTCTGTAAGTGAATACATGCTATTAAATGATTTCATTTTGCTAGGAAAATATGTCAGCATTTCTAGATGTACTTTTGATACGGTGAAAACTAAGAATAGCTGATTGAACACAAATACAAAATTGCTCCAGTTAACTGCTTCATATTCCATTATTATAACAAATGGAAAATACTAGTTTATGCATTTGTGCTAGTTATAGGTTTTCACAAATTGCAACCTTCAATGACAGAAATCAATAAATAATAAGAAGATATAGAAAAGTGTAAATAGTAAAATATTTTTGCACTGCCAAAAATAAATGAAGTCTGAAATACGATACATTTTTATAGTATTATTATTGAGAAAAACATGCAAGTCTACAGGTAAGTCAGCTGATTTGGTGACAGCAATGAGGATGAGAATTTTTAAACTGTATGATCTCATATGATTTTTACCCAATCTTCTTAGTTCTTTCGAGCCAGGAGATCTCACAGGCTTATACAAAGAGGTCAGTAGCCTTTTTGTTTTGTGTGGTGGGAAAACTAAGTTATGAGAAATAATAACTGGATGTTCTGGGTACTCGTCATGCCATAGTGGAGTGTCTACCATAGCAGAGTGGAAATACAGCTTGCATTTCTTGAGTCTTCTCTCTTGATTGAGTGGAAGGAGATAGTTGCTATGCTACGATTTAAGAACTCAATTAATGCTGTTGAGTAAATTTACTGATTCTACCAAAATTCAGAAATACTTCACATTAGTTGAGGCTGAGTATCATGCAGTCAAACTACATGTCAGTAATTACGTGATTTGCATTAACTTATCTCCAATTATCCTTGATATTCATTGATCTATTTATACACATATAAAAACTATTATGAGAAGTTACTATTAAGTCATTAAGGCAAAAACTTTCTATCTCCAGCTTGACATTTAAAAGCCAGAGTTAGGAATTCAATGACTCAGTATGATAGATTTGTATCCCATGAAAAGCTCTGATATCTGTGATGAGAAACCATGCAGGATGTTATTAGTAGTTATAATAGTAGTTATAATGCTCTCCTGAACCTAGATATCTCATAATAATTAGGAAGCAGGTAAAAAGCCAATTTTTACTCCATGTGCTTTTGGACCAGGTAGAAAACCAATTAATCTGATTCTAATAGACTGTAATGAGGAAAGTAAATTCTAAGTGGTGGGGCTAATCCAGGCTTTCTGCAGAACTTCAGAATCATGCAGAATGTATTGCGATTTTTCTATGCTTCTTTCTCTGGTTGAACATAACAGCAAGTTGTCTTGAAACAAAATAAAAATACTTGAGGACTAAGCACCCATCAAATTTCAAATGTTCAGTCCTAAATTATACCAAGAATCTGTGAAGCAGAATGAAAAACATCTTGTGTTCAAATCATCACCTCCAAGAAGCTGTGGGACAAAATCCAGATACAGGAAGAGGATGACATCCTGCTGCAGTGAATTGAGAGCACAGAAAGAAGTTGTAGAGGTGAAAAAGGAAGAAAAGTGTGAATCACTCCTAATTACTGAGATGTCTTCCAGATGTCGCCTCTCATAGGCATTTCCACTGGTGTAGTGGGGGGAGAAATGCAGCAGTTAAGGAGCTACGAAAATGATGGAGCAACCACCATTAGCCGTGGCAATTAAACTGTGAAGGAAATGGAATGACATATTCCATCAAAAGTTGTAGGTAGCTGGGATTAGCACAATTAACTTTTTCTTTTTCATAAGACAAGATCAAGAATGTCTCATACACCTTTTTTCCTATATGAGTAAACCAATATGATGTTTTTTAAGTATTGTATGACCTGTTTCCCCATCCCTCAGAAAATAAATTTGCATCCACACGTAATCAGTATGGAAAAATACACGTATCTTGTTCTAAACAGACAAGAAATGTGCAATTATCATGCAAAGGAGAGTTTTTCATCCGGAGAATGAAATTCTTAGTAGCAGAGGTGAGCAGAAAATCCCATATTTAAGAATCTTTAAGCAGCTGAAACGGATGGGATTACCACAGTGGTTTAATAGAGGATGAGAAGAGAGAACATAGGCAAAGAACTTTTCAAATCCCGGCAAACAGAATAATAAGCAGAGAGTAATTCATAGGTTGAGAAAATTTTATTGTGAAGAAATTATTTTCAAAGCTATCCAAATGGAAAACTTGTCCAACAAAATATCATTTCTCTAGTGCTAGTCTTAAGAGTGCTTAGATGGACTATTTTCCATTATCAGAGCTTATAGTTATTGTAACAGTAAAATAAACTTTAATTGTTGGCAGACGTAGGATTTTTAGAGATCTCTTGTGTAGCCCTGCATTTCGCAACAAGGCGCTGTTTTTCCTAGAGGTTGNAAACCATGTAGGACCTTATTAGTAGTTATAATAGTAGTTATAATGCTCTCCTGAACCTAGATATCTCATAATAATTAGGAAGCAGGTAAAAAGCCAATTTTTACTCCATGTGCTTTTGGACCAGGTAGAAAACCAATTAATCTGATTCTAATAGACTGTAATGAGGAAAGTAAATTCTAAGTGGTGGGGCTAATCCAGGCTTTCTGCAGAACTTCAGAATCATGCAGAATGTATTGCGATTTTTCTATGCTTCTTTCTCTGGTTGAACATAACAGCAAGTTGTCTTGAAACAAAATAAAAATACTTGAGGACTAAGCACCCATCAAATTTCAAATGTTCAGTCCTAAATTATACCAAGAATCTGTGAAGCAGAATGAAAAACATCTTGTGTTCAAATCATCACCTCCAAGAAGCTGTGGGACAAAATCCAGATACAGGAAGAGGATGACATCCTGCTGCAGTGAATTGAGAGCACAGAAAGAAGTTGTAGAGGTGAAAAAGGAAGAAAAGTGTGAATCACTCCTAATTACTGAGATGTCTTCCAGATGTCGCCTCTCATAGGCATTTCCACTGGTGTAGTGGGGGGAGAAATGCAGCAGTTAAGGAGCTACGAAAATGATGGAGCAACCACCATTAGCCGTGGCAATTAAACTGTGAAGGAAATGGAATGACACATTCCATCAAAAGTTGTAGGTAGCTGGGATTAGCACAATTAACTTTTTCTTTTTCATAAGACAAGATCAAGAATGTCTCATACACCTTTTTTCCTATATGAGTAAACCAATATGATGTTTTTTAAGTATTGTATGACCTGTTTCCCCATCCCTCAGAAAATAAATTTGCATCCACACGTAATCAGTATGGAAAAATACACGTATCTTGTTCTAAACAGACAAGAAATGTGCAATTATCATGCAAAGGAGAGTTTTTCATCCGGAGAATGAAATTCTTAGTAGCAGAGGTGAGCAGAAAATCCCATATTTAAGAATCTTTAAGCAGCTGAAACGGATGGGATTACCACAGTGGTTTAATAGAGGATGAGAAGAGAGAACATAGGCAAAGAACTTTTCAAATCCCGGCAAACAGAATAATAAGCAGAGAGTAATTCATAGGTTGAGAAAATTTTATTGTGAAGAAATTATTTTCAAAGCTATCCAAATGGAAAACTTGTCCAACAAAATATCATTTCTCTAGTGCTAGTCTTAAGAGTGCTTAGATGGACTATTTTCCATTATCAGAGCTTATAGTTATTGTAACAGTAAAATAAACTTTAATTGTTGGCAGATGTAGGATTTTTAGAGATCTCTTGTGTAGCCCTGCATTTCGCAACAAGGCGCTGTTTTTCCTAGAGGTTGCACCACTTTCTGTACTGTAGGAGTTAACAAGTCCCCCTATGGACGTGGAAAGTTTTTAGGCTTTCTCTGCACAGTTTTGTGACCAAACCTCCCGCACAACTGATAGGATAGGGTTAAAATGATTTCTAAAGGCACAAGAACAGGGCTTAGCTTCGCTGTAACCAGAATGTAATTTTCATGCTATTGTTTTAACCAAACCAAGTATAACTTGCCTAAGTAATAAATCAGGGGGGAGGGGAATTAATGTGATTCTTAGTTAAGCACATAAGCCCTGGAAATAAAGATATTCTTTAGTAAATCAAGGTGAATCTGTACCTGTATCACAAACACATGGTAAATTACCTTATTGTTAATTGTAGGCGTGATTATTATCTTAAACACGAGTCATGAGAATCTTAAACACGAGTCATGAGAATCAATTGTTCCAAATTCAAGCTTGGGTAGAATCAATGGAACAATGGGGTTTAATGATTAACATGTATACTTATGTAAGGGGGAGGGTATAAAACTGTGTCTATTTTGGACCCCTGGTGGAGTCAGATTTGGGTCTCTCTGGACCCCTGGCTCCCAGAGCTCTCCAGTAAGGCACCGCCTACAATCATTCCATGATTGTGTGTTTCTTCCTACGCTAACACAACCAGCAGATCTTGTCACAGCCAAAGGAAGAGAACAAGTGAGTGCATATATCAACAAGCATTTTGAGTTGCATCTGTGTGTAACACCTCCATTTGAAGTTTTAATCTCCCATTGATTTGTTTTCTTCCATCAGTAAATGAAAATTTTGTTGGTTTTATGTCACTGAGGAAAATTTTAGTTACTTTTCATGTCATTTTCTGTTTTATTGTAACACTTTAAATTAAAGGTCACACAGTAATTCTCTAGAGAAATCCCATATGGAGCAATCATAAAGACCATTAAGTATGACAGGAATGCCCACCCCACAAAGAAATAAATTCAAGCCTACTGAAAGATATTAATGTTAAAGGAAAACCTCTTTGCAACAGGAGTTGCCAAAATATCTGACATGCCCAATGTCAATATAATCTTTTTGAACTAAATCAAACAACAAATCATTTAAAACTCCATTTAGAGTCCTCTGTAAAAGTTGTTGACTAATCTTCTTCCCAATAAAAGGCAAAGAATGACTGAATTAAGCGGATATTCGTCTTAACATATGCAGACACAAATGGACAGCATTAGTGGTGTTTGTTTTTTTAAGAAAAAGATAAGTGAATATATATTGGCTGTGGAAGTGAGTATGTGACAAAGCAATCACAGAGTTACTGAAAGAGGAGTTACTGCAGAGTATCCATCACTGAGCAAAAAACCCCAAACTACAACTTGTAAGAAATGGATTTTTTTTCTTCTAAGGCCTTTTGTACAAAAGGGTAACCTCATATCTATGTGGATATATAGATGGATAAATATATCTAGTTTTCTATGACTAGACAAATGTATGAAAATTACAATTTAAATAATTTCATAGTTATTCTTAATTAAAACAGCTGTTCTGATTCCAAGAGCATCTTCAAATAAACAATTGGTAATGTAATATTTTTTTCTATATATTTTCTTCCAAAGCTTTGCATTTCGTGTCCTTATACTTGCAAGTGTCAAAATTAATGAAAGCTGATCATTATGGAAGTAGGCTGTTAAAGGACATACACAATGAAAAACCTTTTTTAAAAAAAAAAATAAATATTTAATTTATATGCTAATGATACAGACTTGGGTACTAATTTCTTTGGTTTTAAAGGGGAACGACCTTTGGTTTTGGGTAATGATGTACACTGGGAGTTAGATTTTTGTGGATCTCTGTTCCACACCTTTGTTCCCTAATGTCACAAACTACTGTGTAATCTAGGTAAAACTGGCTTTGAAGAATGGGTTTATCGTCTTTCTTCAGTTTGTCTCGTTTAGAAAAATACATTGTATTATTAGAAAAATAATAATAATACATTGTATTATTAGAAAAATACATTCTACTGGCTGCCTTTTGTTTTACTGTTTTTGTTACAGTGGCATAATGCTTACATTAATACTCTAGTCTCAGTGGGGGCTTTTAGATGCTATTGGAATACAGATTTTTTTTTTTTCCTGAAATTTATTCTGCCATTCTTGAGAAAAGCATTTTGAGATAAATTTAGGTCTCTCCCTAGAAGAATAAATATGGAGGTGCCTGTAAAATAAAAGTGAGTATATAATAGACTTGGCTTAACTTGCTAACAGAAATACCTGAGTTTAATTCGGCTTAAGCGTTCATCAGTTCCTGGCATTCTATCCTCAAAGCACAAGACTTGGTGGGATCACACTGTGGCTTATTTGACAGCAGCAGAAACCTAATTCACTGAAACCTAATTCTAAATTATTAACTTGTTTGTCAGCCTTATGGCAGATCTAACATCAACAGTGTTCTCTTTTATAACACCCAGCAGTGCAGGTTGGGTAGATTATAGTCATCAGCAAAACTGCATTCACAGCTATTCTGTTTTACCAAAATAACATTAAAGTAGATGAAGTGCATTCTCAAATATCTCTCTACCTCTTTACTGTCAGCCCCTCATTTTTCTTCCACAGCCACAATATCTCTCACAAAGACACTGTGTGCTTCTTTTCAATACCCTTAACATATACATTGCTATATCTACCCTTTTCCTCTGGCTCATCTGTTCTTATTTAACACTCTGACAGCAGTCTTGGGAAAGAAAGAAGAAAACACATTTTGAAGTCATCTTCCCAAAGACTGGGCAGAGCTAAAGGTCTTTAGCGGCTGCAGATATGCACTGATGTGTCAGGAGGTGCTCAGGGCTGGCCTGGATATGTGAGGGAGATAGGCAAATGAAATAATTGTTCTGGAACTTGAAGGTGTTCAAACCACTCCACGAGCCAGGTGACAATATGATATAATGTGGGAGTGAAGTAGCCAAACCTTATTTCTTTCCATATATACATTGTCACATGCACAGGTTACATGTAATGTGCTTGGCAGTGTTTCTAAGTCTTAGACTACTTGGGAGGAAAAAACACAGAGCTCAGTTGAGTTGAATGTAGTGGAGAATTATTTAAAATAAATAGTTTTTCTTATACAGTCATATTGGGCTGCTAGATATTTGTAACTTACCTATCTTTAGAGGAATTACATGAAATTTCTGTTCCAAGAAATGTCCAAGTTTCCTTCTGAAGTGTCTGCTGCATCTCATTACTCTCAACAGCACTGAAACAGTCACCTTACAAAACAATCCTGTTTCTTGTTTTTGTCCCTGAGGAATAAAAGCTAGGAGATATTTGAGCATCTTACACTGCTAGAAGTCACAGTCACATCGATAAGAATGTGACGTAGAAGCCATTTTGCAACTGAATAGTCCTTTATGGAGTTTTCCTTTTGGAAAACACCCATGAGTCTCTAGTGTTGAACCTTCAAAACCAAAGAGAGCACAAGCTATTAATTTAAAATACAATTTTAAAAAATTAAAATTCAGAAAATATTTTGAAAGTCTTGAAATATTTCAGTGTACAGTTTTTAAGAGTGTATGCACTTTGTTCTTTAGGGGGAAGAGTCAAGGGAACTGCACAAAGCACTGCTTTTTCTATAGACTCTGCGTCATATTTAAGGGATTTATCTGTAAATGGATACACTTCTCAGTGAAAGTAAGTGTAAGATGAAATCTCCCCAGACCTCTCAAGAGAGACTGAGTCAGCAGTGCTTTATCTTATCACCTGAATAGTACCCCTACATATTTACTATATGGGGTGTATTCGTTGGTGCTCACTGTAGCACCACCAGTGTTTCACTTGTGGGTTTGGTTACCTCAGCACCTATGTTGGTATGAAACTGGATTCTCAGCCTTTGAATTTCTACAGGTACACGAGTGTATGTAGTGTTTGTTCAAGAGAGGCTCTGTGGCCAGGTTGACCAAGGCCTGATGGGGTACTATTCTCACATGAATCTTCCCAAGAAGCAATTTGTGATTGGTTTTGTGTTCTTCATGGAAAATTGCTTTTAGAGGTTTTCCTTTTTACTGTTCAGTACTGAAAAATTGTGAAGAATAATTTTTAAGACTAAGCAGGCTTCCATCTCCAGAATGGGATTTTTTTTTTTTTTAATTTTATTTTATTTTATTTTATTCCTCTGAGTATTTTAGTTTAACTTTTTTTGCCCCATGGAGTGACAAGTGTCTTGTCAAAACTCAGGAAACTGTAGTGTATTGGCACATGACTGCATGAATAAAAAAGTATGTAATATTCTTTTGATAGAAAATATTGAAAGCTCTCATTAAAGATACAGTTAGTGATATTTGTTGATATACCTATGATGACATGTTAGTTTATGTAACTTGGCATTATATATCCACTTTTGTATAGCTTCCTATTTAATGATCAGGAAGGGTATTTTCTATATATGCATTCTTTTGTATTGTGGGTGAATATTTCTTGCCTTTTACTTTTACCTGAAGCTCCTTACATTTCTTGTATTTAATTAGGAAAAAAAGTCTTCTGCATACAGAAGTGAAAAATTTGGTAATCTGTAATGCATGAAGTTATTGACTTGATGCACATTGTTCCCTTAGTATTCTTGGGATAGGGATCTTCAACTTGACTATGTACCGGAGATAGAAGCATGGTTCTTGTGCCAGTAGATCCATGATGATCAGTTCTAATGGGCCATTTGTCAACTTCTGCCCAGAGTAAGTGCTGTACCAAACAAAAACAGACTTGGTGAGGAAGGGGCCAACTCCCATGGCAGCTCTATCAAAGCTGCTTAGATGATAAGCTCAGTATTTCCATTCTTTAACAAAGGGAGCAACAGTCTTTTGCATTGCCAGTAGTAGGGTACAGCAGGTAAAGTTTCCCATAGGTGCCCAAAACGGGTAAAAGGAATTAAAAATGAAAACAGCCTTAAAATATGAGAGGATTCTTATGTAATTGAACCTCATTTTGGACATATGACCTAAAGTATAAAATTAGTTCTATGCACCAAAGGAAGGTGTTTCTAGTTTGCTAGCTCTAATAGTCAAATGACTTGGTTTACTTCTCAAAACTCTCTTTGGAAGGACTTTCTCTTTTTTAAATGTTATAAAAGGCAATGAGACTGTGCCATTGCTGTGATGATCCTGTCTAATGAAAGCTTTATGTCTCCCTGCCCAATTGGCCCTGCATTGCTGACATGAAGAGCCATCTTTTTCCAAAGCAGACTGGCAGAATTCATGCTCAATACTACTAGTGGGACGACTGTGGATGACAAATATGTTTCAGACACCTTTGTGTGTATTCTCCCATCAATGTTTTTAGCATGTGTAACATATACACTTCTCCAGTTTGTGCACACATCATGCATTAAAATTGAGCTGAGCCCTGAGTAGCCCCAGTAATTTGTTACCACTCATGATAGTTGTGACAACATAGCACAGTTTTCTGTTCCTTCTGCTGAGAGCTCTGCCTTTGCTTTCATTAATCATGTTCCTGATGTGAGAGACATTCCTGCTGTTTCAAGCTGAGAAACCTAACTTTTCAGGGTGATGGTAGACAAGTCGTTGTAAAGTGGGTATAACCTGCAGGAAGTGATACCCCCAAGGCCTACCGCAGTAGAAGAAACAAATTATAAATATGTGATGACCCATCACTCACTGTATGTTTGTAGTGAAACCATCTGGGTCATCTCCTACAGACATCTTTCTGTTGTTCAGAAGCTGCTAATCAGGGATGCAATACCCACTGGTGGAACAGGGCAGTAGTCTGCACCTGACATGACAGTTATCATTTAGGAAATACAAAGTGCACACATGTGGATGTCTCCCTAACGGTGCCTTGTTCTTGCTACAGAGCACAAGCTCGCTTTCTTAGAGTTAATGCATTAATAAAGAGATTGCCATCAGCAGCCTTTTAATATTTGTGCTCTTTTTAAAATAGCAAAATAGAAAATAGAACTGTCTGAATCTCACCTTTCATCTCACAGATGGGATACACTTCCAACTCCCACACTAGCAGTAACACAAACTAGGAGACTGATAAAACAATCCCTGTGCCTGGTGATCTGCCCTGAATTGACAAAATATATTCTAAAGCGTTTTAGAAAATAAAACTCCATTTTTAAATTTCTCATAATCTTTTGTATGAAGTGATGAGTGTAGTGTTTTTCATTCTTTTAAGGTGATGTGCTGGTGTATCAGGATGAGGATTCATCTACAGGCCATGGAACACTGGTGTAATTGCTGCACAGCAGAGGTGCACAGTGCCTTGTAACCCCCAGCACCTGATAAAGCAGGTGCATTTGGTTAAGCTAAGAAACTCATGAAAACTCAGTGAGGTGTGAGTCAACACATGGGCTGAATATACATGAAATAGGAAAAGTTTAAATAAATAAAAGGAAGTCAGCAAAGATTCACAAGACATAATTATCAGAGGCCATCATAATAGTGCTTAGCCTAACACCTTAATCCTAGCTTTTAATGTGGATTACCTAATAAAAGATTGCTTTCTACTACTTAGATGGTGTTTAATGTTCTCTCAAAATTTAGGAGTTTCATCTTCTTCATAAAAGATGCTTACCATTTTCAGAAACAGGTGATAAATGTCAGAGATCAAGACAACTTTTTTATACCAATAAATTCAGTTAAATTATGGGGAAATAATTTTAAATTTAAATAGAGTTTTAGTGATGATTGTGACTTTATTTATTATTTCAGACAAGCGTGTTCTTTCCTCATCCCAGCCTCAGTTTTCCCTATGGCTTGAATTTTAGTTTCAAATCTTCAGTAAACTTTATTTACTTCTGAACCGTCCAATTCACTTTTTATTTGAAATCTCCTTTCTCCCTCAAAATTCATATCTATTAAACTTTAGGTTGTTGATTTTAAGTACGCAGGTGCACTTGGCTTAAAAATTGAACAAATTATAGTCAGAAAACAGGATTTTTAAAGTTTTAGATTTGTGAAGCTGGCAGTCAGCCAGCTGGTCAGTCCAATGACATTATTGCCCCAAAAACCTCCCTCTGTCTTTACTTAAACTTTGTTTCAATGCCTTTTTCAGAGAAGAAAACTTTTTCCACAGACTTCATTTTTTTTTTGTTGTTTTCTTAGGGAATTTTTTTTGCTTTTTTCCCATTTTGGCCTATTCAGGGATGCTGAACAGGCAGGATTGCTGCTGGGCATGCATTCTGCTGCGAGCCCCTCTCTGACTGTGGGACAGAGTGTGCCTGTGCTGTGATGCATGGCCACAGCTCCAAGCTGGCCACCTTGTGCCACAAGGAGAGCTCCTTGGGAAAACTCTCATCCAGGCTTTTGCAGGGCAGTGGAAGATATGCAACAGCTGGGAATCACTCATGGAAATTAATAATTTCCTAATTATCCTCTATCTTAGAACAGAATTACTGTCTTCTTCTGTTCTGAGCTATTATTTACGCTTGAACCAGTCATACGTGTCACTGCTCTGGTACTGTGAATGTTTTAAGATTTTCAGGACAAGCACACATGATTCCACAAAGAAAGGAGTAAATCAAGCTCTAATTCTACAAATTCAATGTTATTCTTTCAGCCAGAATTTCTTCTAATCCTACTGAAGAGAGAGAAAAAATTACACTATTTCATATTTTCACCTCAGAGGTTCCATCATTTTCATGGGATTAGCAGGTCAGTCCCTGTATGTGGTTTGCTTATTCTGCCACTTTATTAGACAACTCAATGCTGCAATATTGTATCAGGAGAAATTTGCACACTACATCTGAATTTTGAAATAAGTAGGTTTTAAATATTATCAGTGTTCCAGAAAGGAGGATGTTTAGAACTGTTTCATAGATAAGGGAAATGGATGACTTTATTAGCATATTTGGCTCTAAACTTTAAAACGTTGTTTCAGAAATTACCTATACTGGTTTTTTACTGCAAAAGTGAATATTTGAGGAAAATAAAAGTAGATCAAAAGAAAGAACCTAAAAATGAAACCCTTTTGAAGGTGTGCTGCATTTGCTGGTAGCATGAACTGTTTTGCTTACACATGCATATTTATTATTTTCTTTTCCCAAAGCCCAACACAAAGCAGAAAATTTCTTTTTATCTGATATCAGTGAAAGAGAACCCTTACTGATATCACTCTGCTTTCTAAATGCAGTGTTTCTTCCCTATCCTTGTCTGAGAGAACTACATAACCAATATATGAATGCAGTTTTATTGTTTTTCTTTTCTTTGTAAGCATGCTTCTGTGTATATATGAACACAGACCCACTATAAATATATATAGTCTATGTAAATGCAGAAAATGCAAGGTAAGATCCATTTCTAAGGGGTTTTTTTGAGATTTGCAAGTCCTATAGCTATATTACCTAGCCTAATGTTCTCAGTAGATTCCATGAAGAGATTCACACAATTTATGTAGTGTTTTGCATGCAGGAACTCTATAAAATTATCTAGGCATCTGTTCCTGCAGATGCTTTTGGAGACATGTTGAGCTCTCAGATTGAATGCAGTTACAGTATGCACATTCTAAAAATTATGAATGTGTTAAATCTTCTCCAGAAAAGAGCTAAAAATTGATATTTCATTTATTGTCTAAGACCCATTATATATATATGTGTGTGTGTGTGTGTGTGTACACACATAGAACATAGAATTAGTGACTGTTCAGTGACTGCTGGTTTTGAGATAATAAGCTAACATCCTTTTCATCATTCTGTTACTGAATACTGGGCTGCTGACTTTTCCTTCTTACATGAATAAAAATAGAACATAACAAGAATTAAAATATCTGCCCCTTTTTCTAGCTCCAGATAGATAGGAGCCTATCAAATACCAGGTATTTTTGAAGCAGCAAATACAGAATTTCTGCTGCTTTTTCAGTTCTCACTACAAGGTTTGTTTTCAGGCAAATGGGACAGACCCTCTTTTTTTTTTTTTTTTTCCAAACTCACTAATCCAGTTGAAAATACAATCAGAATTTTAAACTACTGATTAGCTACTGTGGTTTTGGAACATTTTAGAATGTATAGTCAATAATATATCTCATTTGTAAAATCACAAGCCAGTTCTGTTTCAGATTACAAACATTGAAATAAAGTTAGGAGTTACAAGTATAGGCATTGATTTGATGTGTGGAAATACTGTGCAGCTTGTTAAAAAAAATAATAAATCCAGATAATGGGAAAAAATATAGAAAGAAATAATACTGAAAGGCATGAAGTTGAAATTACAGTGTGTTGACAGGGAATTTTAATATCACCTATATCAGAAAAAGGCAACTGTGATTTTTAGCTTCTCTCACCAATGCTATGAATTGGAGAAGCAATGAATTTTTTTTAAGCCTCAAAATGTCTGTTGCAAGTGCATTGTTGCCATAATTTTTAAAGTATCTCACCAGAATGCTATTCATAAGATTTAGGTTCAGAAAAGAGAAATTAAATTTATTGGAAAGACAAAAGAAAAATATCTGGAAGGAGAAAAACAAGAAACATGCAACATGGAGAAGTGTTCGACTTAATTTTAACAAGTTCATATATAGATTAATTATCTGATTAATGATATAACAATATAATTAGCATATGTAATTTAAATATTCAGATGTTTTAGCAGATGAGAAATTGTTTCATGTAATCTATTTTTTTGCATAGGAGTGTGTGTGCAGGGGATTTATAATTCCATTATTTTCTATGGGAATCGTGACTCTGTGGAAAGAACAATGTTCTAACAGTTATTTGAAGATGAATTTAATTTTATACCATCATTCATTTTCTAGTGCCATGTCATATTTTACTTCATATCATCTCTATAGTGAACTGCCTATGAAATAACAGGTGGGCTTTTCTTTGCCAGCCTTTATTCATCTTGAAAATTCCTTTCCAGGAGAGAGATGAAAAATTACCTCCATTTGACAGGTGCAGAAATGGGACAAGACAAGGTAAAAATTGTTCAAAACATCTAGTGATTTTGGATCTTAATCTAAAATGAAAAAAGCCTAATTTTTTTAAGTAATTTATCATTTGAAAAATATTTAGTAATTTTGATCCCCTTTAGTGATATTAATGAGCACTCACTAAGCTCTGTCAATAAATTCTGTATTTTGATCATTTAATGAGATGCAACGTCAAAATTATGGTCATTTGTGAAAGGCAGTACTGAGAGAAAAAGATTGTTAATCATTGCACAGAAATTTTGAAAGAGAAGACAGCACCTACTTCCATGGGGAGAAGTGCAGCTGCTCATGGCTGTAATGCATTTTCTCTGTTTTGCAAGAGGCTTTTTTTCTGCATCTTTCCCACTGAAAACAAATACCTCAGTGTGCAGTCATTGGTTTGTTTCTTGAAATTGCCCAGTTCTATGTATAGAACAAGAAAAATCTGTGAAGGATTGACTATTGAATCCTAAGAAAAATGCCCATTAGAATTGGACAGGCAATTTTAATTCCAGTCTTCTAAAATTTTGTGATCCTTGGTTTTGTGACTTTTTGTAGTGGTTTGAAAGCAAAACCAGTGAAACACTCCCAGTCAGAAATACAAATTATGAGGAAGAAAAAAAGTAAAATAAAATAAATGCAAAAATACAAAAGANTTTTCATACATGTTCTAAAAACAGTCGGGAAAATTATGCATTTCAAAGCTTAGACCACTATAAGAACTGTGAAATATTTGTGATATTGACAGCTAACTGACCTGACTGGTGGGCAATTCTGATGCTCACAGATGGTAATTTTAGTTTGAGGTCAGATCTTTTTGTGTTTAGGAGTACTATTAACCGTAGTCTGTTTCCAGCACCTCTTGCATTCATTTTTACAAGGAGGCAGGAGTGCATATAGAGAGCCTGGGAGGGCAGAACCATGTGCTCCTCTGGCAGCCTCAGCTGCACCAGCAAGTAGGCAGGACCTAGTCTCCAGAGGAATGAGAAAGGATATGTCCCTGACAGACTGACAGCTGTGTGTTAAAATTCAAACTAGTACAGAGCCAGTGAAGCAGCTATAAACAAGCAAAGCAACAATAAAAAGGGTAAATAGCATTTCTTTGTTGTGAGTATGGCAATAGTTTCTTTTTGTTGCTACTTTAAAAATATTTAGTGAAGTACCACATGATGAAGTAAATAGCTACCATGGGAAGTTTCAGCCTTCATGTTTGAAGTTTAACAAAATTATAAGAGTCTGAAAATGGATCCAAGTATTGGAAAATGATGTGCAGGATTAAGTATAAGCAAGCTAATATTTATAAGCTGAACAATGATCCAGAGATAGATTCTGCAGATGAAGTTAAACTTTAAAAATTACAGAGGATGATGTATCTATTCATTTTCAAGAAAAGGAAGAAGAGTAATAAAATTATTTGGGTTGGAAGTAACCTTAAAAATCATGTTTCAACCCCCCCCACCATGAGCAGAGACACCTTCCAGTAGACCAGGTTGCTCAAATCCCCATTGAACACTTCCAGGGATGGAGCATCTAGATTTTCTTTGGGCAACCTGCCCCAGTGCCTCATCACCCTCACAGGAAAGAATTTCTTCCTAATATCTAGTTTAAACCCATTCTCTTTCAGTTTTCTCTCTCTGCTATCACTACATGCACTTGTATATTTTGTAGGAGATCTATTTTATATCAAGGCGTATGTTAAGATTCAATTACTGAGAGATGCCTCTGTCCAAATTAAGGTGCAAACAAGACCATATGCCAAAGTCAGTAATACAGATTTTTTTTTATTTNTTTGTTGTGAGTATGGCAATAGTTTCTTTTTGTTGCTACTTTAAAAATATTTAGTGAAGTATCACATGATGAAGTAAATAGCTACCATGGGAAATTTCAGCCTTCATGTTTGAAGTTTAACAAAATTATAAGAGTCTGACAATGGATCCAAGTATTGGAAAATGATGTGCAGGTGTAAGTATAAACAAGCTAATATTTATAAACTGAACAATGATCCAGAGATAGATTCTGCAGATGAAGTTAAACTTTAAAAATTAGAGAGGATGATGTATCTATTCATTTTCAAGAAAAGGAAGAAGAGTCATAAAATCATTTGGGTTGGAAGTGACCTTAAAAATCATGTTTCAACCCCCCCACCATGAGCAGAGACACCTTCTAGTAGACCAGGTTGCTCAAATCCCCATTGAACACTTCCAGGGATGGAGCATCTAGATTTTCTTTGGGCAATCTGCCCCAGTGCCTTATCACCCTCACAGCAAAAAATTTCTTCCTAATATCTAGTTTAAACCCATTCTCTTTCAGTTTTCTCCCTCTGCTATCACTACATGCACTTGTATATTTTGTAGGAGATCTATTTTATATCAAGGCATATGTTAAGATTCAATTACTGAGAGATGCCTCTGTCCAAATTAAGGAGAGACCATATGCCAAAGTCAGTAATACAGGTTTTTTTGTTTTGTTTTTTGGGGTTTTTTTTAACAATGAATGTAAGGTAGACAGATAGAAAGAACAGAAGAGAGAAGAGATCAAGTAGAAGATACTAAACATTTGTGGATCCAGTAGTGTCTTGATGGTCTCTCTTCACCCTAGGCTTCTCAGTGGTGGGGATCCTGAGGTTGTCCAAAACTTTTCACCATTTACACATCTTAGAAAACAAAGGAATTAATGTTCATTGGCTACACAGTTCTCCTACTCTATTGGTTAAATTATTCCCTTGCTTCTAGTGCTAACTAGTCCACATGCTCAGTCTTTCTCTTCTTTTTAGTTGATGGGTCTTTTGAGTTGGTGGGTTGTGATCTTCCCCTGTCAGAATTACCTTGTACTCAATCAGAGCTGATTCAGGACAGTTGCTAAGTTGGTCTTCCTTGTGGTCCATAAATTCTGTATTCTTTGTGTCCAATATCTGTGATGTGTTCTTCTCCCTCAGTTTTGCTAACCTCCCCCAAGGTCTGAGATAACACCTGGACAATAAGACCTTTATCTTATCCCAAGTTCTCTCTGTGATGGCTTAATTTGTACTCGAAGTTCCAGGTATCCATGCAGGCATATCTGAGTGTGCTTTGGTTGCAGGTACCATCTGCCCCATAATTTGGGGTGGTCTTTGACCAGTGGTATGTGTACAAACAGTTGCTTTACATGGTTTGCCACAGTGGGAATTTCTGCCCAGATGTGTTAACCAGGATGAGCTAACCAGAGCTCACCTCTGTCAGGCCTGGAGCTCACACCAGCTTGTTCCTCCATTCTATTCTTATCTCATGGGAAAATCTTTCTGTGGCCTGAGCAGTGTTTGAGACAGGCACCTGTGTTCTTTAACTCCTTACGGTGTATGACACTACTTTGACCTTAGGAGTGAGTCTGTCACACAATTCTTATGACTCTTTTGTAATAAACCAGTAACACACAAGGCCTTACAAAGAGTACACAGAGAAATTCAGCATTGATCAGTTTTGCCTTTCATAGATTTCTAACACTTCCAGATGTAATATTATTCTAAGTGACATTGGGAGTCCATTGCTGTTTCTGGGGCATGGCATATAGACTGGCTCTTCAGTTCTTTATGTATCTGGAACTGCTCTGGGAATGGTTGTTGTACTCATATTCATGATACGACAGAAAAAGTGTTTTAAAGACTAATCTTGATATTTGTCCAAATTTCTTCCTGGGACACCTTGAATGACTAACTTAGTACTTATCAGAAACGTTCAAATGCCCTTGCCATTCTGTTTTCTAATGCAAAACTTGTTCATTATGGACAAAAGGCTTATTTGTTATCTACTTTTAGTTATCTACTTTTAATGGAAGTCTAGAGGAATTTGAAGGCACTAAGGAAATAACAGGCAGAATTCTCTTCTGAGTTGTGTCAGTATAAACATGTTGCAGAAGTCCTATGATATTTTAAGCATTGCAACTTTTTTAACAATGTCACAGCATGTCACTGAAACCTTTAGTTGTGTATACTGTATTCCCACATGTGCAATTATCTCATTTCACTAGCATGAAACTTCATTAATATAGAGTATCTCATGCTGTTGTGTTCTGAACCGCAAGCAGTGAGAGAGAGATTGTAGACAAGACCCCGAAGCCTTGAAGTTTGGTTCACTCATGGCAGTTTGTCAATTTCTCACCCAAAGGTTTTGTTCTGTTCATAGTGTGAGGTTATGAATGTCAAGAGGATTTCTATAAAATGAAATTTTGCTTTCTTCTAGGTGTCTCTTGAGCAGAAGAAAGATCAAGGCTGGCATATTTATAGCTCTACATAAGAACATCTTTGGCCATCACTGTCAGCATATGTAAAACTTGCATAGAACAGCATGAAAAGACTGTTAAAAAAATAAAGAAGTAGGCATACTGTAGACACAGCAACAAGCAAAACCCCTTACTACACAGAACTACTCAGTGGTTTTCATTATGCCTCTCTTAAAAATTCTGAGTTTATGTTGAACCAAGATGTCCATCCTATTTACTAGCATTCATTGCATGGAGAGTTGGATTTTTTTTAACACTTTGGCAATCAACAGAAGTGTTGAAATTTTGTGCCCATCAGTGCTCAAAGATAATTATCATTTCACAAGGCTTCCTCTTTGAATTGGTAAGAATTTTTTGGAATTGATAAAAATACATTATCTTTTTCCCACAGACCACATATAGCTTGCACAAACTAATATTGCTTATCCATATATAATCTCATAAGATTTGCATTAAATGATCAGTGATCACAAATTCAAAAAAAAAAAAATGTTCTCCAGCACTAGAGCATCACGTGCATGTATTTCTGCAATAGAACAGTATTCACTGGCTTGTTGTTTCTCCCACACAGAGTAATGTCAATCCTTCTAGAGTAGAGTTGTCTTATTTCATCTGTTAATCATAGCATTTGTCTTCTGAACTTTGGTATAATTTGATGATAATTGAAATCACCATGTTACATTTTTCTTCCCCATATTAGACTGAGATACTAGGTAGAATTATTGCAATGAATTTTCTCTTAAAATTTATCAAGGAGGGATGGGTAACATAATGCTTGACTATGCAACTGTAAGAGATTTCCTTGTTTTTCAGCTGACAATTCTCCATGAAATTGAATTAAGATATTTCTTACAACTAGTAAAATTGCAGTGACATTACATTGACTTTTATTGCCTAGAAGCAATGTGTTAGATCTTTATCTGATGAGAGTAATGGCTACCTTATTGATCACATCAGTATTGTCATTCTGTGAGAGCTGTGTAAAAATCACCATCTTGCAGAAATAACCTGTTAGCTATGGAAATTATTAGTATGCTGGCCACTGGCTGGCAGCGTCAGACTATGCCCAAGTTAGTAAGGTTTCCTTTTATTCAGGCTTGTTCTCCTTTGTACTGTCAGAAAGTTCAAATAAGATGTTCTTCACTAGATTCCTCAGAAACTCTGTCTTCTGTAAATTTGAATTGCCCTCTTGATCACATATAAGAGCATCTGAAAGGTATAATAGAGATGCAAGTTGCAGTGTCACTTTTGATTATTTTAAACTTAAATTGATTTGTTCAAATATACTGTGAATAGTTGTGGATAGCATTAGAAATTTCTCTTACCATTTTAGAAGTTTCAATGTAGTGTATTCCATTATTATATCTTTTTCAATTTAAGCTTCATAATTTTATTTTTAAATAACCTTTTCTATAAATAGAATTTCTAAATAATCATTCACTGCATACAAAAACATTCCTAACTACTGCTATTCTCAGAATCTTGACTTTCAGGAGTCTTACATGACAAGTGAACACTGCAAAAATCCTAGAAAATTATTTTGAGAGGAATCAAAGGAGAATACTAAAATAGATGTTCTGTAATCCTTGCAGTTAGTGAACTTGTCACCTTGGACTAGAAACCATATTTCAGAGCAAAGGAGCATGGGTCAGAGGATTTTGAGCTGTCACTTATGGGCATAAATATTCACAAAAATAGTGGTTTATTTTTAAACTTAGAAATATAACAACAGGTTTGTCCTTAATACTTCTTTAGAAATGCATACTTTATAACTTACAGAATTAGTAAAATGAAAACTGCTGACGAAACAAAAGGATTTATGTTTTGTGCTTGAAGTAAAAACAACATAAACTATAGCAATTAATCAAATTCATTCAACAAACCATGTATCACATAGCCCAAGTATTATATTGCACACATAATACTTCCAGCCCTAAAAATTAATAATATTTGTGTAAGCTTGTCCTATTTCCAAATCAAACTAAACCAGAAAATTTAAAAGTATATAATGGATGGTAATTATTTTTTTGCTAGATTAAGGTCACATAAAAAACAAACAAGTAAATAAACAAAACCCCTTACAATTTAAGTAGCTAGGTCAGATGAAAAGTGAGATAGCAGTGTCACAGCAGGTACTGCAATTATTCCATCACCATGCTTTTTATTTACTTTTATTTGAAGATGAAGATGTTAAGGTAGGGAACACAACACCAGAATAGACAGTGAAGCAGCAGCAGGAAAAATGTGAAGGAAGAGAGTCTGTAAACAGCCACAGAATTGTGGGATTTTAAGTCCATTTATTTTAATAAGTTCTTCCTATATTTTATAAAACATGTGTTTCCTGCTTCAGTGGAATTTGTATCTTTTGCATCTGGAGGTCTTATGGTTTCTCTCAATGACCTTTGGATATTCAAACAGGGATATTCAAGAGTTTGGTCCTTCCCTTAACAACTCTCAGTATAGCAGTAAATTGAAAAATTTGCTGATTCCTTTTCAATGCAATAAGTTTTCTTTACCTATCTGTTTTGTGATACCCTGAGAGAAGCTCACAGGTCATACTTTCTCATTCCTATTTTTGTCAATATTCATCATTGTACAATCAATAATTTATCAGCTGCTTTCCTACAGCAACACAAAGCAGTGGTACAAAACCAGCTCAAGAACATCTGTGTTATTCATGGAAAAAAAAGTCACTCACTGTTATTGTGACATCTCAGCAGTGTCTTTATTTATGCAGCTCTCATGCTGCTACCATGGACCTTTGGCCCAGAGCTATGCTGTAAGTCACTGGTGCCCATTTTGCACAATCCATTTTACTAAGTGGATACACTATGTCCTGGGAGAAGTGCATTTCAGCGATGAGTAGCAAGGCAGAATCTTAAAGGAAACAAAATCTTTTTGCTGTTTTGTTGCAAACAGTAGTTGTCAAGCTTGTGCATCAATTATTGTTGAGCTCATTCCAGTGCTTTTATAGCAGGTGTTGCCTTGCCGCGTGAATGGTCTGAAATGAGATCAAATAAGAGTATTGGCAGCATAGAAGAGCCATACCAACATTCCTTTTAGTGAGACAATGCATTGCTCTAGGAGAGGAAGGTGTTCCCACAGTGATTAAAGACTATTCTAAGCATTATTTCTTTTACCTAAACAGATAACATGATTGAGAGATGAGGGCACCTCTTTGGTTGTGATTTCTCTCGGGCTGTACTAGCAAGTATTCAGAGAGCCAAGAGAAGTAATTCTTCTCCTCCAGCATTTATAAGACTGTGTCTGGCATACCACACCTACTTTTGAGCTCCATAGTACACGATGGTCTGAGACATAGTCATGGAAGGCAGAGGGGAGAGCTAATTTCTATATAGAGGTGGGAGGGTACAGAAAAAAACAGAATCAGCCTCCTCTAGAAAGTGCACGTTAGTAAGACATGAGGCAACAAAACCACCTTGGAATTAGGGAGGGTTGGTTAGATATTAAGGAAAAAAGAATTGACCCTGGGTGTGGTCCAACACTGACACAGGTTGCCCACACAGGCTGTTAAACCTTTGCCATGGACATATTCAAAACAAAACAATATAAGGCCCTAGGCAACACCATCTAAGTCGAGCTGTTTAGAGCAGGAGGCTGGCCTGGATGACCTTCTCAAGTACTTTTCAACATGTAAGACTTAGATGTAAATGATTCCATAAAAACCCCAAACCACAGCCTAAATAAATGCTTGGCAAAATGAAAGTGATAAAGAGAACACTACAGAATTTTATATCCAAATCATCTAATTTGTGTAACAGATGCCAGCATTTGGATCAAAAGGGGAAATATAAAACCATTAAAATATATAAAAGTATAATACTATACATGTTTACCAAAATTCTTGATTATTATCAAAGTAGCTAAGGAAATAATATATATTTAGGGCATCTTAAATGTTTTTATTGTAATTGTGCTTGTCATTGCAGTACATTTACACTGTAATTGATACTCTTGGCTTAAGGTGCTCTGTGGCTGCTCTGCTGGCATCATATTTTATCTTATTTGTCAGGCACAGCTTGTGATATGTTATGACATGACATAAAGCTGTGCAACATAAAAAAGGGAGAAAAAAGGCAAGTAATCCACTCTGACATAATTTCTGTAGTGCAAAACAATCTTTTATTCTAATTCAAGCCTCAGAAAAAAATACAGCATATCAGTTGTCAGTCGTGACTTGTATTCAAGCAAATATATTACCTCCTAAATGAAAAAAAAAAAAAAGGCTTCAAAAATACTATTTTTATTTTGTTATAAACAGCTATTTCCTTGGGTTTTATTATATAAGGAGATGAGATATCCTACACAAAGCACATTAAAACTGCACTTTTAAAACTGTCATTGTTTTAACAGCACACTTTTAATTACTGTGCCATCACAATGGCTACTATGATAGTAGAAGATAAAAATAATTAAATCCTAAAACTAGCAGATCAATTCACACTAATTTGAATGAAAATAAAGCCTGGAAAAATAATGGAATTGAAAGCAGTTTTGCTAAAAACAACAAAAAAATATCCTTTGAAGAAATAATTTCAACATTTTTCCTCTTATAGAGTCCATTATTATATCATCTCCCACATGTCCATGAATTTGTTATCACATGCACATTTTCAAATAGAATTGCAATGAATGGTTTTGTTTTTTTGGGGTTTTTTTGGTTGTTTTTGCTTACTTCTTGATAGACTATCCTCAATCTACTGCAGTTTTAAAGTTCCCAGTTACAGTAGCTACAGTATTTTTATTTTTTTCTGGAGAGATTGCATATTTTTATCCCCACACATAGATTATATATCATTCTAATAATTTTTTGTACGCACAGTATTTTAAGGATTTATTGACAAAAAACTAATGACTTTTTAAGTGTTCTTCTGATAGATTTATAGTGCTTTCATAGAAACTAGCTCTTATGTTTTAAAGATAATGCTTCTCGTAATATAAGAATGATTGTGTCTGTAATGCACATAACGTGCAATCAATTGGTGGTTTGCATACCCAGTTTCATATGCTTAAATTTCTGTCTTTAATTATAATTGCAGCAGCAGGCCAAAGGACACCTAAATACTTGGATTAGCACAGACAATCTCAAACTACAATGACAAAGAATATCTGAGAGAGGAACAAGCTGTAACTGTCTCCTCTGGATGACTTCACAATGCATGCAATGTAAAATTACATGTATGAACCTTTAAATTGCTCTTCCATTCACAAATCAAGTATGGACATAATAAATTTTGGTATAATTCTATATAGGATTTTAAATTCAAAGATTTTTTCTTAAATTAAGACTCAAATCAGTTCCATCAAATAACCCAGAGAAGGTCCAAGAAGATTTAAGATTTGTCTTGGATGGGTTTAAAGAATGATAATCTATGTTATAAATTCTTGTATGCTCACAGTTCCTAGTCTCTGTTAAACTTGCATATATACCTTTATAACAAATAGATGAGAAATGGAATCCTTTTATGGTGATCCAATCTTTACCAGTTGTATTTTCCATAGTGAAATTATGTCCTTTGATTTAAGTGTATTTCAATGAGATTATTATTTGGGGCATTAAAACACAACAAGTCATTGAGTTGCCCTGATATATCTGTAGTCCCTCCTGTATTCTTAATTTGACATGTCCCATTCCTGTCATCTCTAATTCATTATCACAAGTATTGGTGCAGATCACCAGTCTGTGCTGGCAGCTTCCATCATGCTCCTCATTTAAGCACAACCAGTTTTTTTCTACTGCTTTCCATCATTCTGCCTACAATTACAAAAGCAGTTTAAAATGTTTTTCACTTCAAAAGTCTCTTTAAGTTTTTCTTGTTCTGTGTTGCATATACAAAGTTGCTAATAGCCTAAATGTTCTGTGCTTTTCTCTGCTACAATTCTTCCTGTAGTTTCATTGTCTAAATTTCCTTTAAGACAATTTTCAGTGTTTGTGCAGCATGAAGCTCAATGGTGTGAGGGTCTCTGAACAGGACCATATGTTATCTTGATGGTGTACTGATAAAGGAAAACCCACATGATTCACAACCAAAGCATGGTGATGAGTTCGGGTTATTTTTTTTCCTGTTTAACTAGCTGTGACTAATTATTATGAGTTTTAGACAGTTTTTAAATTAATGGATTTATAAATGGAATGACAAGCTCCTTTTGCTATAATGATGAATGTTTACAGATTCGTACTAGAAATTAATAAAAATAATAAAGACAGTTATAAATACTACTTAGAGGTTTTGTATTCAACTGAAATCAGAGGTAAGGAAAACCTTTTAAACAATATNGGAGTTTTAGACAGTTTTTAAAGTGGAATGACAAGCTCCTTTTGCGATCATGATGAATGTTTACAGATTCGTACTAGAAATTAATAAAAATAATAAAGACAGTTATAAATACTACTTAGAGGTTTTGTATTCAACTGAAATCAGAGGTAAGGAAAACCTTTTAAACAATATATCATTCAGTGTACAATTTGTTCCTGCTCGGTTCTACTGCCACACTGGATTGCTAATACCCAATATATTATTTCACAGTGTGGTGTACGAGCAAGTAAGGAAGAGAAGTTTGTAATGTTTTTTTTTGTTAGTCAACTCTTGCAAATTGGATTTTCTGTCAAGACTCAAAACCTCCTATTAACAACTGTATTCTTTCCACTGCTCATATACTGAGGGAATGCAGTCAGTTTGCATATTTATTATAAACTGAAGGAAAAATAAACACAAGAAAAAAGAAAATAAAATCAGGAAGCAGTCGATGTTTCTAAAGGCATTGCCAAAGGGTTTCCAGCCTGAAGACTGTTTAAAAAAACCAAACAAACAAGCCAAAACAACTTTGGAGACATTTTAATCTCAGTATAACATGGCCATCAGCCTGAGGAATGCCGAGTGAGAGATTAAGTATGTTTACTAGCTTGAGATCTAATTAAAAAGCTGTGTGACGAAAGAAATTAAGGAAAACATTTCTTATAAAGAAAAAAAATCTCGAAATTAAATCCTAGCTGCTGATGGAACTTGGGACTTAGAATAAAGCTGAGGAATTATATTTTATTCAATGTTGAAGACAGGCACATAGCAGTGTTCCAGTCTGTGGCAGATGCATAAAATCTATTCATTGAAATGAAAATACATATATAAATTTTCTCTTATGCCCTACTCACCTCCAGCAGAGTAGACAGGTATTTGGTTTTTTGAAAAGAAGTAATTTTTTAAGAAATACCTTTACACTCAGAAACTGTCACATTTGTTGCTGAAGTAATTGAAAAGGCAACTGAGGGCTTTCAGAAGACTACCAGCATTTTAATGAGTTGAAAACTTGTCTTTCCCTAATACATTAGAATAATGAGCCTGGTTTCTTAAAATTTGCTAACTTAAAAACATGCCAGTGAAATATTCAGAAGTGAGTTGAGAGGAGGATGAAGGATCTAAGTTCTTACAGAAAGAATAAAGACTTTTGGGGCACAGACGGAAGCTTTCCCTGTGTTTATGTCCTTCTGCAAGTGTAACACTAGGTTACATCTGCCCTGATTTTAGTTTGACATTTGCAAGAGTCATTCTAGCCCAATTTTAATTGTTACAATTGTTTTGTACAAAAAAATGTTACAAAGACAACAATGCCATGGTATCATATACTGTGCCATGTGTAAGGGTGGTAAATTCTAATAGGAAAGTTGCCTGTAGTACTTACATCAATTTTTTTAAATCTCATTTGAATGAGCATTTGAACAATTTCCCCCCTCAAATTCTACCTATTTACTTATTTTTCAAAGACTGATGATTTATAAGCATAAAATATCCTGCAATCTGTTTCATGGATGCTTCAGACTTTTTGACTCTTTATTTCCTTCAGCAGCTTTCTGTTACTTTTTAAGAGTTTTTCTCTTTCACTATAACATTTGTCTTTCCTAGTTGCAAGTAAGTGCACCAGTGGTGGTGTACTTTTTTTCCTTAACGTGCATTAGTTTCTGTTTTCCTCAAATTCCATCATTACAGTCCTTCTAATAGAGACAAAGTCACCAGGTTAACTCCATAGTACTTATATGAAAGGGCCTTATTTCCTCTTAGCTCAAAAGCAATAAATTTAAAATGTTTCCTTGTCTCTTGATGTTTATATGATACATGTTAATACGTGTTTATATCAATAATGATGTTGTAAATTACATACATAGAATCATAGAATAACGAAAAAACCCTCTAAAATTTTTGAGTCTTAATGTTAACCCAGCATTGCTGTGTTCACCACTAAACCACATTCCCAAATGCCACATCCACATCCTTTCTGAACATTTCCAGGGATGGTGACTCAGCCACTTCCCTGGGCAGTCTGTTCCAGTGCCTGAAAACCCTTTCCATGAAGAAATTTTTCCTAATATCCAATCTAAACCTCCCTTGGTGCACCCTAAGACCATTTCCTCTTGTCCTATCACTTGTTACTTGCGAGAAAAAGATGGACCTCTCCCCTTGTACAGCCTCCTTTCAGACAGTGGTGGTGCAATAAGGTCCCTCCTAAGCTTTATTTTTCTCCAGACCGAAAAACTCCAGCTCCCTCAGCTGCTCCTCCTACAACCTGTACTCTAGACACCTGTGTTTTGGTGAAAACACAGTACATTGATTGCAATGTCATTGACATTGGCATTATTAGATGAGGCATAAATTAGAATGGTAGTTTTGGCTAAAATTGATTGAAAATAAGCCTATATTTGAGTTCATTTCAGAGCAGAGCTTGATGAGTATTTTTGCTTATCTTAGATATGTTTTGGAAAGACAGTATTTAATATTTTAGACTTCACCTACAGAGATTACTCAAAGAGTGGGTGAAAATACTATCTCTAACAAATAAGATTATCAACTGTTGTATATTGATTTTAATGTGTCATTTTAAAAGTCACAATATTATTAAATTTTAAGCAAAGATGTGCAGGAGAACCTATGTACCTTAGGTCTAAATGGCAACACAATTTTAGACTAAGTAAATTAATATAAGTATTAATTAATATAAAATCAATTATTAGTTAATAAATTATTATATTTTTATTTATTCAATCATTTTCAAAACACCTATTGTTCTTGGAAAATTTAATAATGAAAAATAAAGTTGGAGTATATGACTCCAGTGATTCCTTCTTCTGGAGAGAAATAGAAACATGATCACAGAAAGAACAAGGCATGTGCCTGCAACATTTTTCAGAACTTCAGATCGTCTTGAAAGAGATAGGAATAAAATTATTAATGACACAGCTAGTCAAAAACAGTCATTACTTTGGAGACTGGAAACATCAGGATTGGATCAATTTTCTTAGTACTCTTCTGAGTGTCTTCTGAGTCTTTGTGTTGGTTTTGCACAGCCTGATTTTTGGTAGTGGGGGGCCAAGAAGGGGTGGCTTCAGTGGGAAGCTGCTGGAAGCTTCCAGCATGTCTGGCAGAGCCAATTCCTGATGGCTCTGAAGATGGACATGTTGCTGGCCAAAGCTGGGCAAATTAAAGAGGTTGGTAATGCCTCTGTGATTACATTTTTAAGAAGAAAATCAAAACAAAGTGAGGCACAGTTTTTTTTCTACCAGTCAGAGGAGGAGGTGGGAACGTGTGAGGGAAACCACCCGGAGACACCAAGGTCAGTGGAGAAGAGGGGGCAGGAGCTGCTCCAGCGCTGGAGCTGAGATTCCCCTGCAGGCCGTGGTGAGACCATGGTGAGGCAGCTGTGCCCCTGTAGCCCATGGGGATCCATGGGAGATGCAGAGATCCACCCACAGCCCAACGAGGGGGTGCCCATACCTGAGCGGGTGGATGCCTGGAGGAGGCTGTGATCCTTTGGGAGACCCAGTGAAGAGAGAGGACCCTGCTTCCAGGCTGGAGCAGCCTGTCCTTGAAGGACTGCACCCTGTGGAAGAGAGACCCACACTGCAGCAGTTTTGGGAGGGCTGTGTGCCTGTGGGAGGGACTCACATTGCAGCAGATGTGGTTTGATTGCTACTCGTGAGAGTGGAACCACATTGGAGAAATTCACAGAGAACTGTCTCCTGTGCAACAGACTTTTCTCCCTGAGCAGCAGGGGAAAACCTCAGGTGATGAGCTGACCAAAACCCCATTCCCTGTCTCTCTGCACCATCGGCGGTAAGGAGGGAGGAGCTGGGGGAAGAAAAGGTGTTTTAAGGGCTTATTTTACTTCTCATTATCCTCCTCTAATTCTGTTAGTAATAAATTCACATTGAACCTTTAAGTTGAGCCTGTTTTCTCCTTGGAGAGTTTTCTCCTGGTCCTTGTCTCAACTCATGCACACTTTGTTAAATTTTTCTCCCCTCTGCCCAGCTGTGGCAGGGGAGGGTGAGTGAGTGACTTTCATGGGTGCCTGGAGTTTGGCCAATGTCAAACCATGGTGGTTTTACTTTGAGGTATGCAGACATTCAGGCTGTGTACACAAGCTTCTTTTTAACAATGTGGTGGAAAGCTGGTTTGTTTTAGATCATCTCAAATGTCTTATAGCTTGTGGAGGTTATTCAATAGTTGTCTGGGGTGCCAAACATGGTTTTTAATCCTAATTTCTTTGTTTGAAAAGTATATTCAATGAAACAATTTTCTTAAAGTCCATACTTCATCAGCCGGTATCTACAGTGGAAAACACCTCATCTCTGAAATGAACTTAAAGATGGTTCATTTGAAAGATTGGGTTATTTCACACACAGAAAACTGCTGGTGACTTCATAATTTTGCCATCTGACATCTAATCCATATTACTGTTATTTTCTTTATAAGCGGCTGATAGCTGATACTGAGGCTGAACTGATAAGAAGTAGTAGATCTTTAATTCCTTTGAGAATTTACAGGTATTCAAACTGAATCAATGTCATAGTGCTTCTTAATTTTCTACTGCTATGACATTCAAGTTTTGAAGAGCCAGTGTAGCTTGGATACACGATCAAATGTGAAAAAGATGGAAAATGTTAATATCTCATAGCAGAAATAAAACTTTTTCCCCCCCACTTAAATATTACCACCTAACATTTTATGAAATATAACAGCCTATGGTGCTCAGGTGGCTTCCTCCCCTGGTATCTTGATTAAATATTTACTTTATTAAAGAGTCAACAGAGGACAGAAAGAGCTCAGAAACTGCATTTTTAAACATTCTCTAAAGGTTCATATTAAAAAGGAATTTTAAACAGAAGTCTGTAAAATGCATTATATTTGCATTTAAAAAATTCACATCATGTTTCTTGAAAATTTAGACAGTTGCACAAGCTTAGGTTTTGAATTATTCATTCACAGATATTTGCTATGTAAAGTCATAGAGGGAAAAAAAAAACACAAAAAAACCACAAAAAACCCCAAAAACAAACAAAAAAAAAAACCCCAAAAAAACCCAAAAAAACAAAAAACCAAAAAACAAAAAACCCTCCAGATCCTGTTTCAGATATCTTAAATGCCAGTTAGCAGTTACAAATAAATTACATCAAGCATGGCTACATGAGTTCATCATAATCCCGTGAGAGAAAATAATTCTATTCACTTTGGACAGGGACTCTGAGAAATCTGATGTAGTTGAAAATGCCCCTACTCTTTGCATAAGCATAGGACTACATGATCTCTAAAGGTCCCTTTCAATCCAAAATATTTTATAATTCTAGGATCTGCAATTTATTATTTAAAAAAAAAATACATGCAAGTTTTGGAGAAGGAATTTGTGTGAAGGAAGTCTACAAAAACAGAATATTATTGCAAAATTGCACAAGAATCTAGATTAATCTACAATAGGTTTGTTTTTGTTTTTGTTTTTTGTTTTTTGGTTTTTTCTGAATTATTCCCAAAATGAGATGGAGTTTATTCCCAAAATGAGATAGTGTTTAAAAATCCTAAGGAATTTCAAAGAAAAGAAGAAATTAAATATCGTCCTTTTTTTAAATGGGAAATACAGACATAAGTAAGACTTGTCAAAAAGTCGACAAGTTATCTGTGGCTGCGCCATAAGAGAAAACCTGTTCTTTGTCTGGAGGATTTGCTTAATAACTACTATCAAAATGCAGTCTTTCTTACTACTGTGGCAAGATAAAGCACCAGCTGTAATCTGAAGGCATCATTTATTAGAGGTTGTCATGTGACTTGATCTCTTTTCTGGAATGACCAGAAGGCAAGATTTCCTTTTGCATCAATTTTGTTTGTACTACTGTGATAAATAAGGAAGTGTGGTAGGAATCACACTGAAATAAACCAGATGATTTTTTTTTTCCACAAGCCTTAGAAGGATGGTTTGATAGTAAGATATATTTCTAGCATTACACCACTGTTGGTCCTATGCAAAGATTGTTAGTTTCCAAAGAATGTATGAATGGACCTAAACCTCATGAGATTAGACATACAAGACAACCTTGTTAGCCTTAATATTTTATGTTTCTAGCATAAATTTCTGTTCCATTTTAAGATTATAAAAACTGGTAAAATACTGTTTGAGCTACATTCATTATAGATAGTAAAAGAACACCCCAGCATGATTGAAAACATGACAGGAGATTAAAATATCCATCATGAACCCATGAGGGAAACCTTTTCATGTGAAAGAGACAGAAGATAAAGCTTGAGAATATGCTTCAGGTGGGCACTATGTTGTCAGCACAGACTGTTTTGCTCATAGAGGAGCAAAAAATCACTTACAGTTTTTTTCGCTGTATCACTGGTCTCTTACCAATTAACAAAAACCAAAACAATGCAACAAAACCCCTGAAACAAACAAACAAACAAATGAACAAATAAAAGCAAAAGTATAGTCAAAGTTCACTCCTGAAGAAATGGTCATATTCAATCCTGGCTCAGAAGTTAAGGTGAATCAAACCAGTAGGCAACTTCCAAGAAGGATAGTTCTTAGGAGTTTGCTTAACCAGCAAAAAAATGTGATTAATAAAATGGTGTTGCTTTGTGAGCAGTTTTTAATATCTGAAAGCTGGTAAAATTGCTGAGTTTAAGAAAGTAAAAAAAATTATTTATTTTTGACAAGTTAATGTGAACTCTTACAGTCCAGTGATCTGCTTTGAAATATATTTGCCAACAAGTCACTGTCACTTATTCCTCTTGCTGTTTTGAAGGTCCTGCTTTTAAAGGGTTATTCCTAGTGCAATTCACGTTTGTTCCAGTCTGGTGTATATATATACAAAGTGCAGAGGGAAAAATGTGTTTTTTGAAAAACATCCAGAATCACACTTTCCAGAACAAAAACAAATACTTGGTTAGAGATAAAAAAGCTACTGAGAAAAAGATGCAAGAATTTTAACTATACACCTGACATAACCTGGTTATTGCATATTTCTTTGTTTATAGTAATTTCTTTCATGTTCTCATTCATAGTTGATGCAATAATACTTTTAAAATTTATTACAAAGAAAGTCCTGGCTCTTTTAAATGGAATGCTTATTATGTATTTAAATGCACAAAGAGATTTCATAGAGCTGGATGTTTATGTTTTAATATTCTGGCATCATTTTTTAATGAACTTTGCAAACCAGTGCTGTAGACAATTTCATTGAAGAGTTTCCTTAGTTGTGAAGAAGTTGATATATCAGAGTCACAGTTGTCTTTCTGTAAATGCAAATTTCAAAAAGAATCTATAAAAGAAGAAAAAATAGCAGCAGAAAAGAAAACAAGGATGATTTTATAGTCCAATACAGTTACTGTTGCCATAGTACACAAATCTTTTTTTTTTTATTTGAAGGTTTTTGGTTTGATCTGGTTGGGTTTTTTTTGTTGTTGTTGTTGGTTTGTTTTTGGGTTTTTTTTGGTGGTTGTTTTTTTTAAAGATGCAGACACAAATTGTTAATAATATAAGATGCTTGTGGAATTAATCTTATGTGAAAAAAGCAACAGTGACTATAAAAAATACAGTATTTTTATTTGAGAAAGAACTACTTCTAGAATCATTATGTAGTAAAAAGGATAGAATATCCAAGTTTTTTTTCCATTTCTATCAGACAGTAAAAGAAAAAAGAGAACAAGATCAAAACAGGGAGACCTTCAGCGTTGCAACAGGAAAACAAGCAGAAAGAGAATTTGGTAAATGAAACCATCTATACTAAAAATCTATGCTGAGGCATTGGTTACTACTGAGATTTAATTAACAACTGAGTACTGGGAGAAGAACCAATTATACAAGCACAGGGATTTGACTAGCGAGGCTGAATCCTCAACTGCCTCAACCTTTTCAAAAGATTCTTGATTAGAGACAGAAAGAGATTTTTGCTTTCCTTGTTTGTTTTCAAAAAGTAGCCAAACCACAGAAAATAATTCCTGGAAAGATTTGAAATTAATTTTATTTTGGATTGTCATCCAAATTTTAGAAAGTATTTTCATATGCTGAAGTTAAAAACCTTAATAAAGGTTGTTCCTCCACACACCTTTTCTGTACGTGTTGTGGCTGTTTCATATCTGTGACATAGTAGCGAGCTGATCTTTCTCTATGTATAGACCCAGGAAAACCAGAAAACTTGAAAAGTCATCCAATGTAAAATCAGAAATAAGTCTTCCTTATTTTTTAACACATATTATTACCTTCAAATTTTCCACAAATATATTTATTATCTTTTTATATTACTAGATGATGCTCATTGTTGAAACATTTCCTCTTTTTTGAACTATAGTATACTACGTATCAATGAAAAAAAGATTATTAGTTGCTTTGTATTTACTATTTTGATCAGTAAAGCCTATTAAACTTCTTAATTTACAGGCTTTCACTTAATTCTGAAAGGCACATGATTTTAAATACATACAAAGCTAATCCGTAGCACAAGTACCTGTTTAAGTTTCTACATTAATTTCAAATCTCTGCATTGATTGTCTATAGATATGACATTAAGTTAAATATTGTTCAGTAGTCATCAAATTCTTTAGTCGTAAGGATCAAGTTTGTCTCTTAGACCTACTGCTGCCATACACTGGAATTCTCTCAGTTGTTCCCAAAGACAAGCAAGTGTTCAGTATCTGACACTTCTAGGACAAAAACTAGAAGTTCTTGAGAATCTGAACTTCTGATTCTCAGAAAACTGAGTTTTCTGCAGTTTTCCATCTGTGAAGTCAATGCCCAAATGGTTCTGAGTTCTGCAGGCTTGTGTTTAAATCCAAATGATGGGGTTTTGATCTCTTTGTTGTCAGCTACTGTCCTTACATCACTATAACCTGGTACATAGAAAAAAGAAGCAGGATTGAAACACAACCACACAAAACTAGCAAAAGGAAAAGGTTCAGAACTCTTCATACCCAATAAATAGTGCTCACACATACCTTTTGAATGCATCAATGATCCGATATTGTATGTGGTTTATGACCACATTTCTGGTTTGATGGAGATGCTGTTTAGAGGGGAAACAGTCTGGAGGTGGGAAAGGTGAAGACTTGTATATTTTCCTCAACACATGCTCTAGAAAATAGAAGTCTTTTAATGGATTTTGCTTGTAGCATGATGACTCCAGCCCTATCAATGTGCTTATCTCCTCAGAAAAGTTGTTGCTGTCTGCAGTTAATAGTTTAAACCCAGATATAGTTAAAAATCTTGATTAACCAACAGCACGTCTTTTTAAATCATGTTTTGGTCTGACTTGTTGACCAGAAGAAAAACATTGGTTTTCAAAGTGAATCCCCCAATATCTTAGATTTTATAGCATCTCATTGAAGATGCAATTTTTTTCGTCTGTATTCCCACAGAGTCTAGTTTCTTGGCCTGTATCTTTCAGAAAGTCTTCAATTAATGTTACTGAGTTAATGATACTTAGTATCATGATCATAGAAGCCCATGAGACTAGAGAAAAAGACGTTTTGAACACCTGTATCTAGAGAATTCTGATTGAAACAAAATCTGTATGAATAATACAATTTGATTTGGTATAACTATAGAAATCCAGAGTTATTTGGGACATCTGGATGCTTGGAACAACAGACAATAAAATTAGCAGTTTCCTAACAAGCAGATTTTTAAATACTCATAGTAATAAGTATCATTCCACAAAATATACATCAATAAAGCACAACTTTGAAATTTATGTGTTTTGTTCCCTGAAAACTACTGTCTGTCTGTATTTAGAGCTAAAAATGTCTGTTCACCTTGTAAGGTGTTATAAAAGTCCCTATTGATTTTCTAAGTAAATTATTTTTCCATGGCCTGAAGCTGCTAACAGTACCTGAAGAATTAATAATGGTTTTGGCACAGGACAGCATATGTACCCTGCCAGTTCTCTCTCCCACTGTGCACACATGCTAATACAGGACTTGTGACTCCTTGTGAAGTTTATTGCATTTGCTTATGGTGAAGATGGTGGAAATCTTAAGTGCCTAGAGAAACAGGAGGGCACTAAAAAAGATGTCACTGGAATAGAACAACAAAAGAAATGGAAATTTTCTGGACTCCATCAAAGAGCCCTTGGAAGAGTTGGGGTTATCACATATTCCTTCAGTGCCCCACTGAGGAATCTTTACTTCTTCCTGTGAGAAACTGGCAAAATTAGCTGATTTTACCTACCTGAAATTTTAGACAGGAGTTTGAAAAATGAAAATAACAAAATCGGATGTTAATTCATAGATGTTTGGTGAGCTGCTGGTTTATTAGTGTATTGAACAGTCATCTTTCTAGTAGGTTTGAAAACTCAAGTGATGTTCCAATACACTTATGGAGGCAGGAGGGTTGTGTTTTCTTCAGGCTTCCTTGTAAGGGTTCATGAAGCTGCTCTGGAGACCAGATTTAGAAATTTCAGGAAAATTTGATTAATAGGGCTGAGCACTTTCTGATTATGATTGGTTTAATTTTTCTTTCCTGCTATGAAATAGAGGCCGGAGCAGGGTCCCATTATAGAAGCCACTATGCAAACATAAAACAAAATGTTAATCCCTATTATAGAGACTTCACAACCTAAATAATAGCCTGACATTTCAACAATGCTATAATAAGGCATATAAGTGAAATTTTATTCTCGTTACAAAAGAGATCTTTAAGCCTTAAGAAATGCACATTAATATGAAAATAACTTGCTTTAGAAATTAATATATTTTAAGTTATAATTTTAATAAAGGGGTTTAATTTGGAAGTGATGGATATTGTGTTATAGCAAGATGTCACTTTTTTTTAATTAAGAGGTAAATTTTTGCAATTTTTTTTTTAAGAGAACATAAGGGAAACTTTTATGGAAACAACCAGATATTTTCCATATAAAAACATGTTAAAATTCTCCTTTTGGGGACATCTTACATAAGCTTGGCACTAGATTTTCAGTCATTAGTTAAATTACAGTATTGCTAGTTCCAAAGATCTAATTAAATCTCATAGGCATATCATGAAGAGTTTGTTTGATCACTACTTTCATTTCTGTTCTATCCAAATTGAAATATTGAATTTAATTTTGCAAAAGCTATTCTGACTTGGTTTAGACATGTCACCCTAATTTTACTGATACTACTAGAATACCTGTAGAGTGTCCAAGCTGCCGAGGACGACCAAATGAAACGAGGAGTGATGCAGGAAAGCAGCGCGCACCCACCGCGATGTGTGCTGACAGCAGGTGGTGCTGCACCTTTAAATTAAGGCGAGCTGCAACTCCCCCGTCACATCTGCCTGTACAGACAGGTATCGGTCAAGCTTCATCTGCCCTCCTTGGTAGGAGGGCACATGAAACCTGAAGTGTAGTTTTTGTTTTGCTTTAATCGGTATGGATTCATATAAATATGGGTTTATACATAGGGTGTCCTGGTTCCTGAAGGTACATGCTATTTCTGTTTTTTTTAGTTTAGAAGGTCTTGTGGGAGTTGTCCTCTTTGTGAGGCTTTACAGAGCTAGCAGTCAGGTGGTTAACGTTCCAGTTAGAATTAATCTTCTCACATATGACACTCTTCCCATAGAGGGGAAACCTCCTGGTTATTTTTCTAATGCTTTGAAACCTGAGGTGGATAAGGCATATGGAGCTGCCTACAGTGGAACAACTCATATCTGTGACAGGTTTTTCTTTGGCCATCATTGCTGTTTTTAAGTGCCTTGAATGCTTTTTAAAATTTTTTATTATTTTTTAATTTTTTTTTTTTTTTAATTCCAGATATTCTGAGGGGACAGCAAGGCACAGCCATATTATTTGATTTTCCTGGGGAAATTTGGGCTTCTCTCCTCAAACAAGTTGAACTCCTGCTCCAGTTATATGGTTTGAATAAGGGATAGATCTGTAGATGGTGGTGGAGTGTTTCAGTTCTCTGTGTAGAGTTGAAGCTGAATTTAAATGTCTCTGACAGAAATAGTCGAAGTAAGTAGTAAATTACAACAAATTACCACATTCCTAGAGGATCTTGTGAAGATATCCCAGGGAACAGTTTGTTATATGAAATATAAACAAGTTCATTTAACCTCTCTCAAGGAAGGGCTAACAGTCAGGCTAATCAAATGCACAGAATGTTATAAATCTCTTGAGATTTCTCCCTCCATAATACTTTTTAAGTACAAAGTTTCCTTTTTCTATTCGTATATGTCCACTGGCAAACAAGAGGTTCAAATATAATATCATATATGGGAAAAAAGGTCTACATGCCTTGTAGGAAGAAGTTCACAGCCCTTTATGAGATCTAATATGCAAATTCTGTATCAACTGGGTTAAAATATAGTGACTAAATTGATGAATTTCCTGGCTGTGAAGCATTTTGAATGATGAGTCACAAAATGAATTTATTAATTAAAATCCTTAAAATCCAGCTGAGCATTATGAAAGTATCACTACCACTGCATTGACTACATCTACAGAGACTTCTTTTCTATTTCATGAGGAAAAAAAAAAAAAAAGAAAAAGAAAGAAAGAAAAAAGAGTCTAGTATTAGATCCTGATGGTGCCTAAAACAATTACAAAAGTAACCAGTTGAATACCTATTTAAATACTTGCCTGGTAAAGCTAAATGAAAACCACAGTATTTATTGTATTCAATTTACAGTCAAATGGATGTAAGGAAGAACATTACTGACAACCTAATTATCACTTGGAGCGGGATGTGTGATACATTTATTCTTGAAACTTAGAGAGCTTTCAGTTCTATTGATAGAGAAGCAAAGAATGATGAATTCTTTCAACAAAAGCAGTGGTTAATACTAGGGTTAAACTGCATACTGTATTATTATTGTTCTGCAGTTCAAACAAAATAAATACTTGTTAATAAGAGATTGATCTAATTACTTTTTGACATAAATGAAGAAAATAAAAGAGATTTCTTAGTGTTTCTTTAGCTTTCTTATGTATGCTAATTATAAAATGTCTTTTGATTATACAACTGTTTTCAGGACTGCTGCTCATGTTGAGGGTTTTTTCTTAGATAGCATTAAAAATTAGGAGAAATCAAAATAAATACAACTTTTTTTTTTTTGCCTTGTTGCATATAGCTAAGGTTTAATTTGACATTTTTATACTAGTCAATTAAGACCCTAGTGTTTCTCATCCTATGAGATATGGTAGGTACTTACTGAAGAGCATGGGTTAGAATCTCATAAAGGATTTCATTGCTTTTAAAAGTTTCTTTTAAGCATACATTATTTGCATGTGTTTAAATTGTTACTGAATTTTTGGATAAAATATATTTTCCTTTTTTTAATTTTATTGCATCTGAATATGCATCATATTTGTTCAAAGTGAGTGTTAATACAAAAATGTATATTCTAGAAGGAAACATCTTGGGTTTTCTGGTGCTAAATTAATAAATTCTGCAAAAGACTAATTAAAACCAAAACAACAAACAATCAAGCATGCAATATGCCAGCTTCATTTTGCCTCCTTTAAATAATGTCCCTTTCATCATATGCTGGATCTTGTTTAAAGTTAAACATTTACCTAACTCCTTCTTCAGGGCTGACGTTTTATTAATTATCTTACAAATGATCAATAAAGTATTATTCTATAAAAATTTCAGAAAATATTTGGAATAATATCATGCTTGCACTTAATGCCACTGAAGTTCACTGCAGTTCTTTTGGAATAAAGTTGATACAGTCATTAGCAGGGAAACCCAGAAACAGCTTGTACAGCCTTAAAAGTATGCCTGTCTAGACAGCAGATGAATGGAGAAGAAATTCTTCCTGGATTGGCCTTGAGCAAACTCTACACAAAATCACAAGCACTTATATAAGCCAAGACTGCAGTGACCAGACAGGAGAACTTAAAATCCTCCCTCTAGATTATATTTTATGTAATCATGACTTGTTTACGTGTTATAAATGAACACATGTGTTAGGTACTCTGCAGTGATATAATGCGTGGCTCATGGAAGCCCAATGTTAAAAATTTATACAAGAAGGAAATAACTCTACAGAAGGAGTAATGATAGTATTCTTTCATCTCTCATTGTGTGCCATTCTTGTCAGAAAAAAAAAAAAGCTGCAGGACAGAGCCATTAATCCAATCTTTGGTACACTCAGCAACATTTGTAGTGGTCCTGCAGGCTGACAAGAACTGTGAGCCTTCCCCAGTGTAGACCAGAAGGGTCAGTTCTTTTACAGGAAAGCCACCCTCTTCCTCCAGAGAATTTCTGACATCCTAAATAGCCTATGAAACATGGTGAGCAATGAGACATGGAAACTCCCAATGCTTGGTTCTGTCCTGCAGTCACTGAGAAACATAGCAAAGTTGGCTGATGGCTTTCACTTCCTAAGGGCAAGGGAGCTTTTGCTCAAATATTCCGTCCCTTCCCCCTTCCCTACGGTGGAGGCAAATATTTACTCTGGTAGATGTTCATACTTGCAGTCAAAATATGTCATGAACAGAACTAAAGGTATATATCTGCACACTTAATTCCTATATAGTATAGCTTAACCCATAGTGAAAGAGTTCAGATAAATCACGTTACTTCACAATTGTTGCAAGCTAAGAACACACAGTGTATGTGAAAGGTAATTCAGCAGCTGCTTGGTAAGCCACAGTAACTTGATTCATTATCAGTTCCCCAGGAAGCAAGGCCACAAATCCTATAAAGTTGCATAGGTTAAACTCTCAAGAGGTTTTCACAGATTCCTGGCATAATGTACTCGATATATGACTGTCAACATATTGATATTTGCCAGTTTTAGCTGAACTCTCTTTAAAACAGCTTCAAAAGAGAAATTCTGCTCAAGATTTATCATTATAAATGATAAAGAGGGTACAGCAGATATTGGATGCATCAGAGTACAGGGTTAAACCTCAGGAATCAGGCAAGGAAGATGTAATCAACACCATCTCTAAGTGTTGGCATGGACTTGATAAAAACCTCGGGGGAAAGGAAGGGAAGACAGCAGCTTGAGCAGCTGTTTTCACAGTGTGCCAACATAACCTCAATGGGAAGTAAAAAACTGGAGAGAGAGGATGGATCTCATGCTGCTAGTGCAGAACCTGGAAAGGTTCCCCTAAGTCAGCACACGCAGAGAACCTGGTGCCATTCCAAGAAGTACTGCCTATGAGCTGTGAGGATAAGCAATTAAGAATGATGGTAAAGAGCTCAGAGCAGCAGCGATCTCACTGAGCCATCTCTGCCACGCAGCTCTGACTCTGGAGGATCAAACACTGAATAGTGACATGCTTTAACTGGAGGAAGCTTAATACAAAGCACACATATATTCAGCCCTGCTAAATCAGCCTCTCAAGCTAAAGACAATGGCAAAAAAACCCACAAAAAACAAAAAACAAAAAACAAACAAACAAACAAAACAGGCATTTTCAAGCACAGCACACTTCTTGTTTTACTGATGCCTGAGCTTACATAGTTTTCCATCTGCATAGTTAATACAGAGGTAAAATAAGAGGAATCTGCTTGTGACATGAAAAATTAAAAAGGGGGCAGCACACTGGGATGAGCTTGGTGGTGCTAATATTTTCCAGATTGTATCAGAGGGCTAAATGATTTGTTTCTTCAATCACCTCACCAGTGACTTAAGCCACTGACTGTCAAATTTTCTTTGATCCATTCTCAAGTGAAAAAAATACTAACTTTTCCATGTTCACCATGTCAGATGCTGTACTTTTTACACTCAGTCTGCTCTTTTTTGTGGAAGTTTTCCACATCTCACTGATTGGAAGCTAGAAGGGTAAGCAAAACTTGGTCAGCAAGCAACAATTTCCTGATGTTTCCATATAAGTTTTGGACGTTTATTAAATTAATTAAGTCATTCAGAGCAGTCACCCAAAAGTCACTTTAGGGAGCCATATTGGCAAAAGGGAAAGTAAGGTTAATTATTGGCTTCATTATTAAAATAAGTAAAATTTCAGAGAAATTTTTGGTTGCAGCCCTGACAGGATAGGCACAAAATGAGGAAGGATTAATCTAAAACTTTAGGGAACAGTTAAAGAAAAATCATTAGTTTTGTTTCCTTTTCAAATCAGAAAATGTTCATGGTTATTACTTCTCTGTATATAATATATGGAACCTGGCATTAAATTCAGGATAGTACAATTGGTTGATTTATCATGTTAATTTGAATCCATACAAAAAAATGATTACATGTCTTTTTATCTACCTTAGCAAATAAGATTTCCTTTTTCTAAGGAAGTAAATCTACATACCATTTTTCTCTGAAGTCTTTAGTGACCCTCAGACCTTAAAACCAATTGGATTTTTTTCTACCAGACACCTTGCTTCTCTTGCTAATGTTAATAAAGCTTTTTATTTTATTTTATTTTTCCTTTGGCAGGAAAAAAGGTGAATAGGAGCTCTCAGTCACAACCTTCTCCCCAAGATTTCTGTATTCCCAGCTTTCCCTGAACAGGCAGAGACAAGCTGGCAGTCAGCCTGGAGGAGAAGGAGGAGGGGTTGACAGTCAGGGCACTCAGGCTCCAACAACTTGCCAGAGAAGTGCATGCCAATTTTACTTTCCCCCTGCAGTGAGAAAATTAGTTGGATAAAAGCCTTTCAGACAGGCAACAGGCAAACTACTTTTTTTTTCCATTTGTACACCCAGTATGGGATTTTTCTAGAAATCATCTTCTCCTCATCTCGCTGATTTTAAAAACATTATCTTTATCCCAATTTGCTCCATCAAAAATACCTGTAAAAAGCGTGGAAGGGGAAACAGATGGAGGCAGATAGTGTTGGAGAGAAGACTGAAGGCTGAGTAGCTTTGCATGGTTAATTGGCTGGTTAATAGCTCAAATCACTTTACAGTACTACACAGTAGCTGGAAGATTCCTGACGAGGTGGAGTTGGTTGAAGGAAGTGCAGCACAGGATTTCAGAGGTCCACTGGACTTACAGAATAAAAGGTGCTGATTAGTAAAAATAAGGAATGTTTAGAAGAAGAACAGCCATATTATGTGGCTGCTGTAATCCCTGATCTAACCTTATTTTTTGCTAAATATGTCAATTAATGGATTTGGTTAAACTTCTATATGTAGTGCATAAATATAGTAAATGCAAAGAGCAGCTTTGAAGACCAACAAATAGGCTGTAGGGAAGAAAAAAGCATTCAGCAGCTGTATGCCTAAATAGTATGGAGGAAGACATTGCATTCTATCTTCTGTAATTGCTAGTTACAGAGCTTCTGGAATTTATAGACCACAATGTGCTAACGTGGTTTCTTCCAAAGCAAGACCCTAAAGAGGTTTTAAATAAATGTTTACAGTTCATCATAAACTTGGAACATGTAGTGCAGTTGCATATACCTAGTTTGTCACAGTGAGGCAACATTTTATGTTCATATTCCTTGAAGAACAGAGTAAGGACTCCAAGCTAGTTCAGCAGAAGTATGCAAAATTTTGTGTCCTCCATGCTTTTTGATATGAGTGATGTTTCTGTAACTTCCATTATTGATTTCAAAATGTGATTCTAGATAAAAAGATTGCAAAAAATTGAAAAAAAAATAACATTGATTTATTTCCAGGATATTACTGTTACTCATGTTTTTTATTTACACCACACTCCCTCCTACTGGAATCACTTTTCTGGGATTTTTTTAGGGTTCTTACATTGGTTATTTTCTTGGAAAACATGTTGCTAGTTTTTAATTTAATTTTAGGCCCTGAAGTGTCCTATAATCAATTGAAAACATGACCAAAATACGTCCTGAGTTTTCATTTAGGTTTGTTGGAGTTTGTTTTATTTTAAGAAAGAAATCAGCAAAACTCCAAAGCCATGCTTTTTTTTCTTTTTTTTTTTTTTTTCTTCATCACTTTAAAGATAGTCTTGCAATTTTGAAAGGAAAACTGGTACTGAATTCTTGTGGCTGCTAGTGGTGTGACAACAAATATGTAACTACATTACGAAAGAGAAACATTGGTTAGGAGCAAAATTCAAGCAGTGTGTCATTTTATTTCAACTGATTGTGGATGAGGTAATTTAAAATTTAATTCTGGGCTTTTTACAGAAGTATGTTGGATTTCATGCTAGTCACAGACAGGAGGCTCAGATGACAGACATTTATTTGAACCTACAAAACTATGAGAGGTGACAAAGGCCTGACTGTACCTGCTAAACATTTGACCTTGCTGAGGACTGGTCTGGTTGGGCACGAGCCAGTAAATTGCAGAGTTACCAGCACCACAACAGGCTCAGAGAGGATTCAATGCTTACTGTTCCTTTGCTGTGAAAAATGTGATGGTTATAACTTGGGCTAAGGAGAAGATGAGATGCAACTTGTGTTTTTGGTATTAGATCACTGAAATAGCTAGTTTCTCCAGAACACCTTACAGAAGACAATACGCTGGACGGACATTTTGCAAGTGCAGATATTCACTTATCACTAAGCTTTAACAGCTGTGCCAATGTGCATCAATCAAAGATCTCCTTGACTAGGAAATACGGAAATACAAGAAATCAAAATTCAGCCTTAAGCTACACCATGAGATCTTTCTGGTATCACTTTCTGTTTTCTCCTCAGGTCTGTGGTTAATCACCTTCATGGTATTTCTTAACTGGACAAGTGAACTGTTGAAGAGGGAGAAATAAAGAATAATAGTGTTGATTTTTGAGACATAATGTTAAACTTTCACCAAGTTTTATTAGATATTAATATTTTAAATTCTCAGAATAAACAGCTTCAAGTCTACAACCAAGAGGTCAGCTGGGCACAGCTGGTGTTTCACGGGCTACCCCTGATGAGTGGATGGTGCTCAGCATAAAGAGGGACTGAAAAGTGTTCTTGAGGAAAGAGTAGATCTGTGGACATAATTTCTGGAATTTGAAACCAAAGGACAGTTGTCTATATTAAAAGGCGAATCTATTGCAAACTTGTGATTTCTCAAAGGAGCAAATCCCCTCCTAAAGATGTGACCTGAGTTAAGTGGGAGTGAACTTCAGAATAGGATTTTTTGTTGCTGTGCATGTGTGTGCCCTAGGACATGAGAAGCAGACCAGGGCTGATGCAGCAGGTAAAGGATGTCCTCTTGCACTCTCAGCAGTCTGGTCAGGTCTTGAATGGCCAGGGGCTGCCATAGAGATCACATTGCAGCTACTGGGTCCTGATTGCAACAGTTTTGGTGAAAGAAAAATTTTGTATTTGTTACATCTCAGACTTAAACAGCAGCTATGTACCTCCCCTACATCTATTTTTCTTTTTTTTCGCTTTTCATTTCACTCTTGCACATAACTCTGATAGAACCAATCTAGAATTTGGAAGAATCATTGGGAAAGATCGTAGGAATCTAGTTAAATTACAGTATCAAATTGTTACGACAACATGGAGACTGTAAGTAAGGTCCTAACTCAGGCTACATGAGCTTACATTAGCAATTGTATGACCATCAGGATCTAGGCAGTGATTATCACCCTGTACTCAGCAATCGTGAGGCCACACCTCAAATCTTATGTTCAATTTTGAGTCCCTCACTACAAGACAGAAATTGAGGCGCTGGAGCATGTTCAGAGAAGGGCAATGGAGTTAGTGAAGGGTCTGGAGCACAAATCTTACGAGGAGCAGCTGAGGGAGCCGGCGGTGTTTAGCCTGGAGAAAAGGCAGCTCAGAGGTGACCTTATCACTCTCTACAACTACCTGAAATGAGACTGTAACCAGGTGGGGATCAATCAACAAGCAACAGGACAAGAGGAAACAGCCACAAGTTGCACCAGGAGAGGTTTAGACTGGATATTCGGAAAAAATTCTTCACTGAAATGGTGCTCAAATAGTGGAATAGGTGGTGGAATCACCATCCCTGGAGGTATTTAAGAGATATGTACGTACACATGGTTTAAGTGATGAACTTGGTAGTACTGCATTAACAGTTGAACTCAATGATCCCACAGGTTTTTTTAAACCTAAATAATTCTGTGATTCTATGTAATTTGTGTACAGTTGTTTAGCAGACGAAGTTCTAAATGTATCTTTCTTCTCCATCTGAAATTAATCCTCTTCTGTTTTGTAGTGGTGCAAAATTCGGGTTTTCTAAAGTTGTGTATGTTTTTTTGTTAATTGTCTTGTAATGGTTCAACCTTGTAACCTCCCATCCCCAATTCCCTGTGGTCTTTCCCTGAGACAGATCCTGTCAATCACACTGCCGACCACACCCCAGGCCTGAAGAGTTCTAGTAAGACCTCGAAGTGACTCAGTAAGGTATCAAGTTCCCCACTCCCCTTTCTTTCCCTTAGATGGCCCTGCCAATTGTCCCCTGTTCTTGGTCACTCCCCTCCTCCCCTGAGATTGGTTGTAAGCATCTCCTTACCTGGGAGAGCCCCTGATACTTAATAAGCAACCCGATCCATGGAGACACACTCTCGCACTCACTCCTCATGGGTCAGGACTGAATAAACCTATCTTCCCATGAAAAAGTCCTCCTTCTTCCTCGCTGTCTAACACATTTCAGCCTGAGGTTCAACCCCACAAAGCCTTCCTTTTATGCTGGTCAAAGAGCTACAGCTTGCCAGTGAAGCAGCTAAGGACATCAGCATAATGTTTGACTGAGAAATTCACCTGATTTGGAGGCTGTAGCTATAAATCTATAGTATTGGCAGAAGCCTATTCATAAAATGTGGAGATTTCACTGTAAGTTCTGGAGGAAAGTCAATGTTGCAAAGGGAAGTGTAAAATTATTCCTGTCTCAGTGTTATTTTTGAGTCATATATCTCTGCCTTTTATGAACAGGAGGCATATTTGGAAGAATTATGTCTGAGTCATAAATCCCTATTTGCCTGGGACATGACTAATAGGTGTCTTTAACACAGTAAGATGATATTACTGTCTTAGCTTGCAATTTTTTTTAACCTCTGAAGCACGTACAACAGATGAAATTTAAACAGTACAATGACAATAATCTATGGTCTGTCAGGATGTTGTTACCACCCTCCTTTTCTGGTCCATTGATTCCAGCCAGCAGATGCTGTAATTTATATGAGTCCCAAAATTTATTGCTTCAATATTTAGCAGGCACAACCAGCATGGTAGCTCTCAGAACCTGCTGAGTGTGGTGGTCTGTGGGAGAAAAGGAGTGAGCCAGTCGAGGCAGGGAAGGAGGGAGGAGATCATTGTTCGTGCACTCCCTCACGCTGCGTCCCGTCGGCTGAGCTGTGACCAGGGAAAACAAAAGACTGTTTGAATGAATAATGGTGCAGATCTTCCTGCTGTAGCTACCAGCGGGGGCCAGTCTGTTTGTAAGCCATTACCAGCCCCTAGTGTTTTGAATAGCTATGCATCTTGAGTGCAAGAAAATAATCTCCAAGAGCTGGTTTCTGTCATCCTCATTGTCTTGTAGAAAAGACAGAGAACATTCCTAACAACACATTTTAATATTAATATTTAATATCGTGAATAGCTCTGCTATTCTAAAGGCTGCCAAGCATTGCTTATGAATGGGTTCTGAATTTTACAGAGGAACTTATTATTACAGTGGAAGCAACACCACCCTCTCTACATGCCTTTACTAGCTGCCTGCTTGCCATTATCACTATTATTAGCTATTTATTTATCTATTTTAGGTCAGACTATGCACTCCTGCACAGTATTATGTGTGGTTACACTAGTTGCCCCAAACCTACTCCTCTAAAAAGCCAGTCTCTTCATAACTGTGTATATATGGACAATGGTGATAAATATGACATGGTGATAAACATTATATCTCATAACAGGAATGAGCAATACTTGGTGTTCCTGAACATCCTCAATTGTTCCTGAAAGTGTGTTACCTGCAATATTAATTTATCTTGGCTGTGCAATGTGAAAATACCATCAATAAGTTTTTTATGGGAAATTCTGAATTTTTTTTTAGAATACTGAAGTTTGCACTTCAATATTCCTGATATATGATTTGTCCCTTAAATCACAATGCATTCTATTTGCTCGGTGAATTAGATGGTGTAAATTCCTAGAAGAAAATAACTGTAGAGGAATAATAAATGAGGAATAATATATAATATATAATTAATATGGAAATTAATCAAAATTTATGCAAAAACTGACAAGCCCTTCAGCAATTATCAGCATTTTTTATAAATAAAATGGTAGCTGTCCAAGTATTTACAAACAAATAACATGCCCTACCACTATTATGGTATCAGTATGGCCTAACTGATTAGATATATGTGCTAAAGCATCAACAAATTATGGTTTCTACTGTTCGATCAGTTCTAATTAATTCTAAATGTTCCTCAAGGGAGATGCTGTTCAAACGAACTGATTATTAGCAGTGATGAGAGCTGTATGGTGACAAATGTATCCTTTTCTACAGCCTTCAGGAATTTGGTTGGACATGAAATAAGGCAGTGATCTGTGTATTTAAATATGACACATAAAAGAGATTTTCTTCTTTAGGTAGAAAAGACCATCACAGGCTTTGTGTATTTATTTTTTCCCACACCCTTTTAGTTAGAAACAGATAGTGCAAGATAATGGTGCAACACCCTAAACCAGAAAGTGACTGACTGTGGTTAGAATTCAGTTCACCAGCGGCTACCTCCAGATAAAGCATGGTGGTGGTTGTTTTATTTAGTACCAGGTAGGAATTTGTATTCTTTACACTGGAGGATGACTTTGTGAGCTTTAGGCCCTGATTGAAGAAGAAATGCCATCTTGAGGTACCAAAAAGTACACATTTAAAACAAACAGCTGAAATGATAGCAGCTGTTGCCCCCAGGCTGATCAAGCTGAGCACTGAAAAGGATGATTTTATCCCTGTGCTGTGGAGACTGTCACTTTCTGATGCAAACAACTAACACGCAGCATTTCTTCTTCTAATTGTAGGCAACGTGCCACAAATGAAAGAGAAACTGTGCTACGGCATCTGCCAGCCCTTGAAGGCTACAACTGGTGACACTGGCTGCAGAATTTAGACAATTACTTGAATTCCTTTTAATTTAATTATGCTAAACTGTTTTAGTGGAAGAATCAAAAAGGAACAGCTGTGAGAAAACTGCAAGGACAAAGTTGATATTTTTTGCTTTGTCTCCAAAGTAAAAACTTCTATGTTATTGTGCTTAATTTTAAATACACATTTAGACATGTTTGGAGTGTGGACTTCTAGCTTCAAAGATCTAGCTTCCTCAGACACCATTGCTTAATGAGTGCAATTATCAAATATTCATCCAATTTCTTTTTTCATTGCTAAAATTTCATACTGCTTTTCTATAATGTCCTTTATAATTATTCCATGTTCTTAGCGTTCTTTCTCACAGAATCCCATAGTTTATATATTTTTCAGGTTTTTACAGACCTTATAACTATTTTATGTCTTGTGCAGTCAGGAATGGGCTTTGGCTAAAGCAAGGAGATAGAATTAATCAGTGCTTGAAATATACCTTCATCAGAAAGCTAGTTTCCTATGTCAAGAGAAATTAAACTCCTGGAGTGACTGCAGATGTTGCTTCATGCTCCTTTTAATCAAAGATATTTGTTTAAGACTAAAAATGCCTTTTGAATAGACACTGCTTGTCAAATATTGTCATTTTTTTATTAAAAAGGTTTATTTTGTTTCAGAAAGTTGTAGTTTCTATCTCATTTCTGAAAATATGTTGCACTCCACTTACCAAAGAACTCTCAGACTCGCAGTTTCTGTTCAGAACCAAACTGGAGTTACAAGCAAACTGTGTCACTGAGTATGTAGATCAGGAGCTTCACTAGCAGGCTCCCAGAATGCTTGAAACCCTCCTTCAGGAAGTTTATTATTTTAATGGTATGTGTAATCACAAAGAAAAACAGCAAACAAACCTGAAAATTTGGCTCAAGTACAATTTTTGGATTCTTAATAGAAATGATCTTCAAGAGCAGTCAAAAGTGAAAGGTTTCTGAAGAACCACTGAAATATCCAAAGTGCTCTTTACAAGTTTAAGATGCAATCTAATTACCATACTACTGAGGTAACAAGAAAAAATATAAAAATTCAAATGTTTGAGTTCAAGTGGAGAGAGAGCAAATAACTTTGCAAAGAATTTTAAAAAAAATTATCTTTTCATTTTGACATATGTGTATGCTGTTGGCTCAGTAACCTGTAAGGGAGAGAAAAAAGAGGAAAAATATCCATCTTATTTGAAGTGTGATTGTATATATACTACTGAGTTGGTGAAATATCATAATCTTGCCAACAGTACCTCTCTGTTGGCAATATATGGACTGGGTTTTTTGACAGAAGTTTATATGGGACCAATGCACTAAAGAAACTACAAAGCTTTGTGCCTTACACACCATTAAAGATCTTTCTAAGATCATATGGTAGTAATGTAGGAATTGCAAGAGAAATGTAACTTTGGTGTCAGACTTTGATTTTGGCTGGCATATAAAATTATCATTTTGGGACCCATAAATATCATAGCAGACCACTAAAGAAGAAAAGCTCTGAATCTCCATAGAGTTTTGTTATAGCATTCCTACTAATTCAATTTGATCAGCCTAAATTAAATCCGGAGACAGAGTTAATATCAGAAAATACCAGCACTATTTATTTTCATAATGGAAGAAATCAAATGCATTTTTTTAGTGAGGATTCAGCTCTGAAAAAAGTTCTCTGGAGGTTAACAGTCCCATGTAAGAGTACTGCTCTGCAGTAATTTTGGTGGAATACCTATAGACATGCACTCTATTGAGTTTAAGTTACTACTGTTTTATTCATTGATGATCAGGCCTGTTAAATCTACCATTGCTTTCTCTCCACAGGTTTTCTTTATACTCAGTCAAATTTTATCAGAATGTGTCTGCCTCATGTCTCTAGCCAGCATGGAGCATGGTATTTCTAAAGTATTTCTGTCATTTCTAGGATATAAAAGTCCAGTCCCAGAATACTCTCTTTTATTTCTTCATTCTAAGAAACTGGTATCTTTTCACCTTCCTAAGAAAATGGCAGTGAATACAGAAGAGATTTAGAAGCTGGGTTAGAAAGCTGAGTATTTTTCTGGCAATGGATAGTTTTGATAGTTTGAAAAAGCAATGATGCTTACCCAAATAAAAAGTTTCTGAAATTCTCCTTTGTTAGATTTTTGTTTAATTCTTCTGTTTGTGTATCCGTTTATGCTGGCTTACTACACATTGCAGTGGTGTAGGTGGCTTATTTGTATCCATGACAGCTTCTTTATACTTCCACTTTCAAAAGTTAAAGACATATTTCTATTGAGAGTAATAAAACAAAACCAAAATCTTCTCAAGGGCTACTGCATTTCCTCTGTTTTAGAAATAAAGGATAGCTGATGGATATATAGTCCCTAGTGAGCTTTTACATGCATCTTGGACTAGAATTTTAGCAGAATCTAACCTCCTTCTGCGGGGAGACGTAAGTCTTACTTCTTCAGCTGCTGCTAGCAAGGAGGACATCCTCCATTATCATCAGCTATATGATGAGCAAATTTATTTGCCTTTACAGAGATGGTGTTAGTCATACAAATCTTAGTAGACTTTTGTACTTTACTGTGTTCCTCTCCCAATTCCGTAAAAATGCATAGTGATCTCCACAAATCAGTACGATTTCACTGATTAAACATATATTTTACTAGAAGGATGTAGCTAAGAATTACCGGCAACCATTTTTTCAGGATTTATCTCAGCTTCAAGCTTCATTAAAGCACTAAGAATATAATGACATTAGAATTTTATCTCAGACATCTAATTTAATCAGAATTATTTCTCCCTCTATTTTTTCAGCTCTATAAACTTGACTTACGCAAGTTATTCTTAATGCTTTTTAGTTGCAGTGCAATCAAAATCAAAGCTTTCTAAATGAAACAGAACTGATGGAAATTCTTGTATTTTAAATGATATTGCCTTCCATTTCCATATTTTATTTTATTTTTATTTTCTTTGCTCTAGTGCATTTGTTGGTTGGTTACTTTGTGTCGCGGTGTCAGTCTCTCTCTGCCTCGGCCAGCCCTGGCACCACAGCAGGAACGGGTAGACCTCGGTAGCTGAATGAACCTTGCCCATCCCTTGGGTTCTGGTTTGCCCACAGGAGAGAAGCAACGACAGCAGGAAAGAGGGAGTCAGTCTGCTCAGGGTTCAACCACTGGCTTTAATCATCCCACAGTGGGGATAACCTCAGCTCAAGGTGTCTGCCTTGGCAGAGACCCCTCAGCAGAAAGAGCGCCTGAATGCAACACCTTTTATTGGGGGGAGGAACCAGGGGATGGGCTCAACTGAGGGCAAATCAGGGGTCATGTGGGTATGGCTCTGCAGGTAAATGACACACATTATAACAAATCAATAAGTCAGGCGGGGAGACAGCCAAAGTCTTGTCCAATCACTCGAGGCCCTCACTGGAACTTTCTAGACTTTTGGGAGAGGCCCCAAAGTGATAGACAAGACCCAGGGGCTGTATAACTTGATTGACACATAACTAGGGTTGGGGTAAAACCAAGAAGGGTTAAGACATGGGTGACATGGGGCAAATCATTAGAACTTATAAAAAACAATATAAAACAAAGAACAAATACATACATAAAACTGATATAACTAAAAACACACCACTACAAGTTTGGTTTTGTTTTTTGGTTTGTTTGGCTTTTATTTTTTTTGTCCTGAAAAGAGTGTCCTTGGTTTGTATTTGAATAGGTATAGAGCTAAAACTTATGAGAAATTACAATTAAAATATTTCCTTTTTCACCCAAGCAAATTTCCACAGTCGATATACACAGCTTCTTAATTACTTGCTAGTTTCAATTTTTCAGGTATTACTTATGCAATATTATCATTACCTGGCACTAGCAAATTAATACTTTATAGTGGGTTTGCCTCTATCATCTATTCATTTGATCCCATTGCTTGGAGGCTATGTCTTGAAGAAAATTAGAATAAACCAAAAGCAAGTAGAAGAGAACAGATGATATTGAGACAGCCTACCTGTTCAGCTGGGGAAAAAGGGAAAACAGATTTTTCACACATTCAAAAATCAGGTATTCTGTGATTTTCTCTGTAAAGTAACAACCTTCCCAGAAATAAATACATAAGGTATCATATCCTTGCAAAAAGATGGATTGACACCCACTAAGATACCATTCAGCCAAATCTAAGACTATCAGATCTTACCATTCTCTGAAGCATAGAGCAGTGTCCATATGTAAGGGGGACTACAAAATGAGTTACACATATGATTTCCTTCATCTTTATAGCATCCCTTCTTACCCATTTCTGGGAGTAGATACTAGACTTTAAGCCATATATTTTAATTACTACTGGTGTCATAGGATTATAAAATAATATCTTTGCACCCTTTATTACCTTGTCCGTAAATTCTTTTAGTTTCTGTCATGATAAAAAGAAGTCTGCAATAATTTTATTATGTATGTTCAATGTTCTGTAGCAGAACAACAAGCCTGCATTTCTTCATAGATTAAAATTCTCTTTAATGTTTTTTACATAATGCAACAATTTCACCTCTCCTTGGAAGTGTGTCTATTCATAGCATTAGACCTCAGGGAAAAAGCCTAACAAACTAGTGTGTGTGTGGGATGTCAATGAAAAAAATAACTGTTTGCTTCACAACTCTGTTTTGATTTTCCTGACTCATCTACTTAAAAATGACATAAGGATGTTTCCTTTGGTCCTCATTGTGCTTGTTACATAAAAGGAAGAAGTGGGTTAGGACACACTCTGTCCGAGGCAGAGACAACTTCTTTTGGTAGCAGTGGTACTATGTGTTGCCTGCTCAAAGTTCTTTCGAAACTGCAGTGTTGGAAAAAATGACAAATATTTCAAGATTTTAAACCTAAATCTTAGACCACTATTTCAGTATTCTCTTGGAAAAGCAATTTTTTCAAGAATACTTTTAATCGAAAAATGGAATGAGAAAATTAACCATTTTCTAGTGTTTGAGGCAGATATCAATCAGCTTGCTTCTCCTGTTAAAATAGTGTGAGTGGAAAAACAGCCAAGAAGAGGACAGTATGCAGAATTTCAGCAACAAAAATATCCCAGGTGTTTCTTTGATTTCTTAGTTATATGTAGAATTAAGAGAATATGTACTAGTTTTTTATCTGTTGCTGTTAACAGAACTTGCAATAATCTTGTGTAGGCAGCTGTGTTTTTATGCTGCAACATGCACTTAGACCACGTCTGTATAAACCACTGGCTGAATTTTTGTTCCATCTTATTTTTAGTCCTCTTTCTGCTAATGCACTTGGAACCTAGAGCGAGCAATCTGTGTAAAAATACAAAATTTGTGTGAACAGTACTGAAAGTTTGTTGAAACAAATTCTCTAAAACATTTAAAAATGTAAATATATAAGTTTAGAGATAGCAATTTCCACATGCTATGAAGCTATAAGATGCAATTAAAGTTGAAAAATAGACAATTGTTTCCATTCATATTTTCAGTAATATTAATTTGATTCTGCTCTAAGCCTGATTAATGTTCATTATTTAATTTTGGTGGGGACTGCCAAGGATCACTTGTGCTTTTATTTCCAATCTACTACTTTTTTTCATCTAGTAATAGTGGCCTATTTTCAGCAAGATGGATGTATGCACCGGTCTATGAACATGAACAGTAACCAAGATACAGAATCAAAGAAATAACTCCTGACTAATAGATGTTTTGTGGACTGCAAACATACGTTCTGTGAACATAGGGGTTGGAGGTCCCTGGATGCTTCTCAGGCATCTTTGTGGAGACTACAGGATGAAATACTACTGTGCTATATACTATATTCACTTATCCAGTGGCTGATAAATCTTGCCACCTTCAAAAGCCTTAGGAAAAGAGAGTAATGAATTTCAGGGTGATGTACACAGTAGAAACAAAAGGAAGGGGCACTCTCTGGTTCAGACTGACTGATGTTAGAGCACAAACTGGATGTGAATAGACTAGAGGAAGCAGGAACTTGTTGAATTGCTGCCCCTCAAAGAGAAAGCCAAAGTACCCTCTGAGTATTTTTTTGCTCTCAGTAAGCTCTAAATCAACATTTCATCCCTGTGTATGTTCACTCAGGCTCAGTGGGTTTTTCCTAACCTGAATTCCAGGAAAAAATCCTCCGACTGTTTGGTAATTACATGGTACTTTTCTTTTCAGTGCCCCAGTACTGAGTGCTTCACTATGAAAAATATCCAATCTTCTTCCAGAACAGTTTCTATCTTAATGAAAGCGTCTGTATTCACATTTCACACATTAGGGTAGCAAAAAACATAAATGAGGGAACTTGTTAAAAGTTGCAAGAAACTTGTAAAAACAGTGTGTTGATTTTTGAGGTCAGAATAATAATTGCATCCAGTTTCATCAGTAGATATTAAAACACTTTAGATAGGTACATGTAAAATTCATGCTGCTCTTTTTTGGAGGACTTGCAAACAAGTACGTGATATGACTTTTTTAAGGTCTGCCATGCTGTTCCAGTTCAGTGGTTTAACACTCAGCTAGCTTTTGTTTATAGATAGTATTCCCTCAATTACTTTTTTTCTTCATTATTGCCTTGTGAAAATAGTGCTGCTACTGCTAAGAAAAATAATTTTAGATCTGGATGTATATAATTGTTATTCAAATGTTACATACATGATTATAAACACTTGGTGGAGATAAGTATGCACATAGCACATAGGACATAGTTGCAATCTTAGCAAGGCAGAAATGTAATTTTAAGTATAAAGAACAGCTACTTATTTACAAATGTATGCAAGTTTATTGTATTTCTTGAGAGAATCTTTGCCTGGATATACCATCTAGATAAGTATATAAAATGACAACAGGGTTTTAATAGTTGCCTTAGAAATTAAAATAACAACAAGAAAATATAGCATTTTTTAAAGATAATGTCTATTGCTTAGAGAAGGTATTGTATTGGGATTTAAGAATTTCTGAGTTGCAGGAAAATAAATTTACCTCTCAGTGAGATAAATTCACTGCCTTCTCAGAGATACAGTAAAATAAGAAATGACTAAAAATGGATTACATTAATATGTATGTATTTATAATTGCACTCATGTGAAAAAGCTTGCAAGAATCTAAGGTTAGTGATAACAATTTAGGGAGATATACTTATCCCCAGAAGAAAACTGTGATAACTTGCTAGAACACAACAGTTTCAACAGTACTATCAAAATATATAATGTAGAAAACTTATCATTTAGGAAATGTGGGTCAATACAATACATTATTCAAAAGCAAAGTTTGTACAGAAATTATATTAAAAAAAATATTTTATGAACTACTGTCTGTGTACCTTAGGGCTGATTTCCGTTCTGTGATAACCACACGTAGTTCTCATCTGTGCTACTGACATAACTTTTTATTTCTTAATAACTGCTGCAGCCTTTGCTGTCCCTCTCATGTTGATAATCCATTTGGTGCTCATGATGCTAATTAAGTTCACACACAGCCAGGTTTAGTTTGCATCAATTTGACAGATTTCATAACTGTATGAGTTAGCGATATGATTCTATTTGACTTACTGCTTTTGTGAATGCATCAAAACATGACTCTTCTACTGGAAAGTGAAATAAATAATCATTTGTATGTGTTGACAATGGTGGTGGAGAGCAAAGCTAACTGAATGAGTAGGCAGGCATTAAATGGGGGTAAGCCACAAAAGAAGGATGCAAGAAGATTGTCCTGATACTTGGTTTCATGTTTTCAGCAGTAGGCCAGGCACAGTGTGACTCAGTGCTGGAGTCACCAGCAGGGAAAACTATTCAGCTGGTGAAATCTGCTCTCCTTTTTTTTTTTGCAGTCATTATGTCTAAAATACAAGCGTAAATAAAATCCACAAATCCACAGAACACATTTTAAGGAGTAATATCAATTGTAAAGTTGAAAAAAAACCCAAAACAGGTGAATAAACATTTTATATTAAAAGATTTACAAATTAAATGCGATACAGGTTAAATTTTGTGTTCAAAAGTACATCTTCCAATGGGTAGATGGATAAAAAAGCACTACAGTGTGCAGACATATAGACATTGTGGAAAGTAGTTGGATGAGACAAAGATAGTGGCATAGACATTGACAAACTGAAAGCTTTGTGGAAGGATGTAATAAGAAACAGAGAAATTCAAAATGCCTCATGAAAACACTGTTTTGTCTCTCATTTCCTGTGTTGATGATGACAATTAAACAGTCATGCCTAGACTGTTCAGTTCATAGTTTCCTGCTGCACTGATTGCATCTGAGAATTCTCTCTCATGTTTTGTTTAAAGTACAAGTTCTTTAGAGAAGGACTGATTATTAAGATAACAGCATGACAAAGAGAAGAATGGCATTGACCCTGCATAAAGACAGTGCTCAAATTTGAAGGCATTACCTTTCTAATAATCCTCAGGATGTGCCTTACCAGCACAGAGCACAGCAGCCCTATTGTATCCAGTATTAGACATTTAATTTTAGGAAACAGGAAATCTGTTGAATGGAGAAAAGAGCAGAGTAAAATGAATGTTTAGAATCTAGGAAGCAAAAAGTCCTGTGAAGAGAGATGGAAGGAACAGGGATTGTTAGAGATGATATATCTGTATTTCATATCTGCATGATATGAAATATCATAGCAAAAAGGAAGAGAATAATACACATTATGCTAAACCAGAGCATATGTAGAGCAAAACCCAGAGGACTTAAATTTCTACCAGGCAGCTTCATGTTAAGCACCTAGAAAATCTTTCACTTGTAAATGTAGCGAAAATGTGGAAAAGGCTAGTTGAGAGACTGTGAATTCTCTGTCCTCAGAGATTTCTAGGACAGATTAGACATCATCTGGAAATGACACCTGTCATTTCTGACTCTGCTTGTGACCTTAGGGAGGGATTTCAAATACTATCCAGCTCTATTTAGGATAATGTTGGATCTGTGGTTGGTTTCTCTAGATGTCACTATAACAATCTGTATTTATAACTACTGTAAAAACAGATGTCTGATGGCTACATGGATAATAAGGTGGGAAATCACTTAAGAGGCAGGTTACCACTTTATTAATGTAATATACTGGTTTAAGTTCAGGGAGGTCTCACTGCAGAAGTTTCAGGAATTATAGAAGATCCCACAGATTCTAGTAAGTATACCTATAAAATTAAGCTTTCTCTTTGAATCTTGCCTAGAATAAGGTTGCCCAACAAAAAGTAACTCTCAGGCAAAGACTGCCTGCCTGATCTTACATATACATGTAAATATTTATCAATTAAAAAAGTTCACAAGTGAAATCTCAGGTGCCTTTAACCTATGTTGTGCAGCATGTGGGCTTTTAATCCTAGTTTTAGGTGTGTAGATGAATTCTCCACAGTAATGGCTAAACCTTAAGTTCTACCATGCACAAGTCAGGTGAATAAGTAGCTGCATGAATAAATTCAGTTATCCTTATACATATGTTTCCATGATGCTGCAAGGCTAAAAATCTCAGACTTTGTTTTGGCTGGCACGGGAAATCTTTTAGACTCGGTAAAGGGTATTTTTCCAGCCTGCATTTTCTTAGCAGAAATCTTTGAAAAATCCTAGGAGGACTCTGAGAATCTAACAAGAAAAAGAAGAAACTTGAGTTATCTGGACCAGTATTAGAAAAATGTGCCAGGCTACAGGGGCCAAATTCATTCATGTTTACTTTTACTGCCTGCAAGGATTTTTTTCAAAAAAGGAGGAATTCCAGTTCCTCTGGATGCATTTTCTTCCATGCTACATACATTTTCAACTTTAATGAGTACTCTCTCATAAATAAGTAGCCCTATCTCCCCTTTAGAGTGACACTAAGAAATGAGCTATTCATGCTTCACTGTTTTCTAAAAAAAAATTTTTAAAAAAACAAATGGAATTTAAAACACACACATACTTCTTTATGACAGATAGCAAAATTGAAGACTAAAATTAGCAATTTAACTTTGTGGCTCTGCAAGGACTCGTATACTCCTTTGCAAATGATACTGGTCTGTTTTCTAGGGTTTGCTTTTAACTTTCAATTGTCAAACTTTAAATCAAACTGTAAAGCTGAAATAAAGATAATTTGAAGTAGACTTTTAAGTGTTGCAGTAGTTTTGCAGCTAGTATGAGCTTTAATATTGGTATACTCCATTATAAGGGAATAAATAGACTGAATGAACTTTTTACACCCACCTCTATGTTATCATTTAAGGAAGTGCAATAACAACATTTTCCTTGTCATCAGTGAATAGGATTGACAAAGATGAAAATTATACTTGCTGATGATCTCCTATATTGAAAATATGGAACATCTTCAACTCTTTTCCAGTCACTACACATCTAAACTGCTATGCTTGGAGTTTAGATGGACAAAAAATAAATTATTTCATTTTTTAAGTCCCTAGGAATTATTTCAACGTCATGAAACCCACAGCTTTTCACACAACAAAGATAGGACTCTGTGTAAGAGGAGAGCCTAGCAGCTTTGAGAATCAATAAAAACAGCTCTTAGGGCATGAGTTTTTTCTAGTTAACTACCAGCATTTTCACGTACAACACAGTAAATGACTGTTTTGAGGAAGCTGGACTTTGAGGAATAGCTCATGTATTAGTTTGGAGCACATATCACACCTGTAAGGGATGAGAGAGAGCTACAGGATTGGATTGCTGCAGGACTGGGAGGGTTGAACAGCTATGGAGAATACCATTTCGCTCCTATGAATATTAGAAACTTTCATCTTGATGGACTTGGTGCTTACTGGGAGAAGAAGGTTTTGATTTTGTGATGCTCCTTTTTCTACCTGATAGTCCCAGTCTATGAACTCTGAGACAAGAAATGCCTTTTATTTCATGTTATCTAGTGTACAGAAAACCACACAATGAAAAGCCAGTGTCCCTGACAGAGACAGAGGAGTCCTGCAACTTTTTTCAAATAAAGGGAGAGAGTCCACCAGGGCACACTCCCACAGGGTTTTCTCTCTTGAGGTTTCGGAGGGCACAGCCTCTTTTTTATCCTAAACTCCCGGCCCCATGTTTCCCTCTTCCTTTCCCTGTCGCTATGTACAGCCTTCCCAAACCACCTACCACATACCCCTCCTTAAACCGACTATTTTACCCCAAAATTCAGAAGTTAAGTCTTGTCCACACCCACTTTTCTGTTTCAGGAGCTAAGCTGTCTGGGCTCTGCAACAAACCTGCTGCCCAGTTAGTGGAGACATTAAGACCCATTTTAAAGACTTTAACACCCATCCCTTCACCCATAGAATTATTTGTAAAGACATTGGCACACATCTTCCCTATTGATAGGAATTTGGTTTTAGCAAGTATCACAGCTACAGGCAATTTGATTTCAATTGTAAAATAGTGTGTGTCATGGGAAAAGATAGACGATCTTAATTTGTCATAGCTTAGCCTAACATCTGTGGTTTTATGACTTTCTGTCTTGCTGGAAAGTTCACCAATCTCCTGCAATTGGACGGCGGTATGAGGTCTTTCCCATAATATAGCCAGTTGTGCGTACATATAGAGATGCTCAATATGATCAGTTTGGTAATGTCTCTTGTGCCTCTGAACTTTGTGATGTTGGCGTGCCTCAGATATACTGCATACTTTTTATTTCTTCCACACATATTCTGCCTATGTTCTACTCCCTGCAGAGTGTTCTCTGACTTGATCTGAGAAGCACACAT
>VXBB01015069.1:169217-198590 GCA_013399915.1 Illadopsis cleaveri
TCATGGTCTATATTTACTAGATTGCAAAGACATGCAAGGAGTCAGTAGATTGCCAGGTCAGGTGTTTTAGTTTTCTCACGGAATGTTACCCATCTTCAAAGCGTCCAGGTGGGGACAGTTTGGACAGTGAGAGCTTTTTTTTTTTTTTTTTTTTTTTTTGAAAAATAAAAACTGAGATTTTCCGAACTCNATGCAAAAATAAAAACTGAGATTATCCGAAGCTCCAAAAGCACAGGGTGGTGTTCAAGCAAGGGGTTAAAACTACTTTTCACAACTCACAAAATTTCAAATGCAGACGGTGTATTTTTGTGGGAGGGGGTTACGGAAAGGGAATCCTCAATACCAATTGGCTGCTCTCTATCAGCTGCGGCTGAGCTCAGGCTGCTGCTCAAGTGCGGTATTGATCTGAAGGGTAAATGTGTAGGGAGCCTCAGAGAGCGGTTCAGTCGTGTCTGAGAAGGGAACCAACCTCTTCCAGTAAGAAAGTGGTTTCTACCTGCCTTTGCTGCCCGCGCCATCCTTTGTGAATGAAGGGGAACGCGAGAAAGGGCAGTTTGTTGCTACAGCGATTGAGCGAGCGAGGGGCTGCCGCTGTGGTCGCTGCCGCCGCTGGTCTGCCTGGTGCTGCTGCAGCTCCATGTAGCAGGTAAGGCGGCTTTTCCCGGGAAGGGGGAGGCGGAGAGGCCGGGATGGCACGGCGGTGGCCGGGGCTGTGGTGTGGGGCCCCTGGAGCAGGCACCGAGGGACGGACTCTGCCTCCGCGGAGCCGCGGCAGGGGCGAGAGCGAGCAAAGCCCGAGCGTGCGGGTTTGGCAGCCTCTGTTCCCTGCTCATCCCGGTCTGGCATCGCAAAACTTCCATAAGTTCCGAACAAAGTGTGCGAGTCCGCAGTGCCCAAAGGGAGAGGGAGCGGTGGAGGGGGAGGAAGGAGCTGCACCTTCCCCTTGCCGCTGTGCGGGCGCCCAGCCCTCCATCGGGTCGGGCAGCGGCTCCGGGAGACACAGGTGCCTGGGCGGCACAGAGGTGTGGGTGGGTGCAGACACTTCGGCTGTGCTGCTGAGATCAGGGCTGATAGAAGGGAAAATACAGCGTGCCAAACTACGCGCTCACTTAAAAGGGTAAAAATAGCTAAGAGATGGTGTGAAACTCGTGGGACTGGAAATGTATTTACCGTTTTTTATGTCCCCCCCTTTTTTTAAATTATTTTTAAGCGCTCAGTACTCTGTGTGTGTGTGAATGGGGCGGCGGGGGGCGGGTGGATTTCTGCAGCATTGACATTTAAAGTAATAAGGTTCAATTAAAGGAAAGAAGGTAAGGAATGTGAATTCGACTTGAAACAACTTTGAAAACACCTGAGCAGCCTCCTCCCTTAAAGCAAACAAACAGAAAAGGGCTCTGCAGAAAAAATTTAGTGGTGAGAAATAAAATTTAACCCTGACACAAGATTTTCAAATGTGATCCATGATTTATCATTATAATGTTTCAAACTGATCTTCCACAAATTAGTCATGTGATGAACAGTATGACATGCATAATCTTTATACAAACGTTTTAATAGTGGGTTTTGCTCTGAATTACAAATCATGCTGCAAGTGTGCCTATGACAGTGATGTGTGAAGGTACTTACCTTGAGTATTTCACATCATTTTTGATGTGAACGGCTATGTGGCTTTGGTATTTCAATTCTTAATATTTAATCTAGGTTAAGAAGGGTACATGTTTCTTGCCTTTTCAATACTCATTTCAAAACATGCTATGGTGTGGTGGTGATGATGGGCTTGGTGTAAATTTCTGTGTTTATGGAGTGATGGTGAACTGGGTTTTTGTCTGTATCTGCAAATACCTGTGCTGAGCTAAATAGGATGCCGGATAGCATCAATGAATGGTTGAGGTTACTGGTATTTCTTTTTCTATGTTCAAATTCAAATATAAATAGAAAAACACAAACAATTCAAGAATACTAAGTAGGTGTTATTATAATGCAGCTTTTACTGTTTATGTGATTGCATTTCAGATTCAAAGTAAATCAGTATTAAAATATTTCCATGAAACCATGCTTTTATGAAATTAACAGATTTGTCAGGACGTCTTTATTTCAGTCTTCTAAACATGTCAAATCTTTCATTGATCACAGTGTGTTTTCAAGAGGTTTCAAAGCTTCTTACAAAATATTTTCCCAGATCTGAAAGCCGATGGTTGCATTGCAGAAGTCATAAGCAGTTAATTACTAAACTGATTTGAGTGCTCCAGAACATACCAGGATGCAGACCCAAGTCTTCCAAGACAATTCATCAAGCTAGTTCTCTGATATTGCTCTTTTTAGAGATTGAGGCCCCTCTGAGAGACAGTAGGGGGAACAGATTCTCCTTTGGGGAAGCAATAAACTGAATACTGTGTTTTGAAAAGATTGTTTTATAAGCAAATTTATTTTGTCTTTCTTGCATCTATCCCAGAGATGACATTCATCCTCAAGTTTTCTTTATTTCTATTAATTTGGGCCAGTCCTGCCCCCCTCCCTCCCGACTGTTCTGAATGTCAGGTCTATGGTATTTGTTTTCCCCACTGTGCTGGAGGGATTTCCCACAATTTCTATTCATAATACATAGACAGAATTCACTCAAAGTATTCAATACTTTTTAATTTTTTTTTTCCAAATATATAAGAAGAAATAATATTTCAGTTGCAATGACATGCAATAGAGAATAGATAACAGAATAACAAATATAAAAGCTACAGTTGTCTCGCTGTATGCAGTTTCTCATTTTGTACCCATCAGTTGGAGTTTTGTTCTTCCAAAGAAAAATGTGACTTGTAATCAGTATTCAGAAGGAAAGCAAATGCTTATTTTGCTTTCTTTCAACCTTAAATAACCCATTAGTTCAATAGTAATGCTTGAGATGATTAAAAAAAATTATAGGTTAACAAATTCCTAAATTACTTTTCCTTAAGTGAGTTTTAGACTGACAGCTTTTTCAGTATTCACATTATTTTAAATACTTTTGTATAAGAGAATGTTTTAGAAATCATTGACACCTGTGTAATAGGAAAATGTCATGATATTTTTGTCTTTATCTGGATGCTACTACCACAGTATCTTAAAAGTTTGGTTATAAATGTTTCATAAAAGGTTGCAAAGTTGTGCTTAAGTAAGTATTTAAACAGTTATCACAGAATTAGAGAAGGGAGTAACTTACATGTAACTGTGCAAAGGATCATTGTCAAAATTTTCAAATATTCTTATAATCACTGACAGCTCAGGTAAATTGCCTTTAATATGTTCAGAGCATGTGCTAGTGCCATATTAACTTTCCTAAACTATTCTGACGTGGACATGCAGTGTGAAGTCTTGCAGAGTAGTTGTGCAGATAAAGTCAGGGTGGAACATTGTGTTGCCTTCATGTAATGAACCAGAGGCTTGGGGGTGGGCGCCCAGCCTGGTTGTGCCTGTAGGAGACAGCCACTGAAGTACAGGAAAACATCTCATTGGTGGGGAGCAGGGCTCTCCTCACCTGCCCTGCTGAAAAGCTGGCGAAACACTCAACATTTCCTGTGCGATGACTGAGTCTTAAATTATAACAAGAAAGATTATTTGGAGCACAGTTTTCTTATTAGGCATAACATCATAAATACCAGCTTTCTTGAGAAAGCCATCTAAAGGGAATTTCTGAACATACATCTCTTCTTGACAGTGTCTGCCCAGAGGGATCTCATACCTTTTGCTCTGGAATGCATTGCTTTTACTTATCCTTATACTTTTCAAGATTATGAGAGAACGTGTGTGCTCATTACAACTCCTTTCCTTATTTCCTGGCTATAATAAAATAGTCTGAAACAGCAAAGAAAAATGATATATTTCAAGTTTGGATTTATTTATTTTAAAAGCTTTATTTTTGTCATATATTCTACTTGTGATTCCAACAACATATACTGGTATTTATCAAAATATTCAAAGTTTACTATAACCTTTGCCTCTATTGCTTATACTTCATTACCAGACAACATTATTTATTATTATTAATACTTACATTATTGTTTAGGAGTGTAAGTATTATACTGAGTACTGTGTGAAATCATTTTGTGATGACGGCTGGCATTTTGATTAAGTTGCAGTAGAGTAGTTGTCCCATTCACAGTTTTAAGGCTTTGAAAAAATGATTGCATATATGTATTGCTGTTGAGCATCTCTCCTTTTTAGGAATATGAAACTGTTTTCAGAATATTTTTCTTAGTATTGACAAACAGTGATACGCATGTGTGTGTATGTACAGAACTATATGTGTGTCCAGAAAAGGGCAACAAAGCAGCTGAAGGATCTGCAGCACAAGTTTTATGAGGAGCAGCTGAGAGAGCAGAGGTTCTTTAGCCTGGAGAAAAGGAATCTCAGGGGACACCTTATCATTCTCTACAACTGCCTGAAAGGAGGCTGTAGCCAGATGGGGTTGGTCTCCTTTCTCCCAGTCAACAGGTGACAGGGCAGGGGAAACAGCCTCTAGGTGCTCCAGGGGAGATTTAGATTGGATATTAGGGAAAGTTTCTTCACTGAGAGCATGGTCAGACATTGAGATAGGCTGGTGGTGGAGTGGATAAGGGAATGGTGGAGTGATCATCCCTGCATGAGTTCAGGAAGCATGTGGATGTGTCACATTCCAGCATGGTTTGGTAGTAAGCGTGGCAGAACTACATTGGTGGTTGGACTTAATGATTTTAGGCCTCTCTTCCAACTTTAACAATTCCATAATAAACTGTAAATACAAAGTCAAATACAAGCAAATTTATGACAGTTCTGTTGGAGTTACTAAACATTGTTTGAAAGGCTAGAAAAGAAACATAGTTCAATTTTAGTGTGAATTGTTTTAAACAATAAAATATACTGATTTTTCCCAGTATGTTGGTGAGTGGAACAGCCATATTGTAATCTTATTTCCACATTGTTATTAATTTCTGACAGCTTATGTATTTGAACGTATTATTAAAGACTTCTAATTAAAGAACACGGAATAGAAATACAGAATAAAGAAGAGTTAAAGCTGATGCCATAATGTCTTTGATTTTTCTTAATTTAACCATGGCTTTCTATCCATGTGTTAAGAGAAGAAACTCTAATACCTCTGCATTTGTCTGCTTCCCTTCAAATCATATGTATTTACTTACAGCATCAGTATCTTTGTTGGTTTCCAGGCTATTCATTTGCAAAGCACTTTGAGGTATCTTGAATGTGAAAATTGTTATGAAGCCAAGTACTGTTCTTCTTTTAAGTGACTCATAAAAATGCCTCCACTTAAAGCATTTTTATATATACATCAGTTTGTGTGTGTTTATACATGCCCTTTAAATGAAGTAATTTTTATAAGACATTTTAAATTGGGAACATGATTTGAGTTTGTATAGCACATTGAGTTGAAGGTATTGCAAGAAGTGGATTATGGTTCAGGCTGGCGACAAATAGACAAATGCTACTAAGAAGTTATGTTTTCTGAAGTGTTACATTTTATAACTGCATTATGAAAAATATCATATGATCTTTGCATTTTCTTAGGTACTTGACTGTTCACTAAAGGAACTGAAGTATAATGTCTATTATAAGAAATGACACCTCTTTTCAGCTCTAGGTTTCACTTCTAGAAAAGTCTTTGATGTGGACAAACATCTACAGTCTGCTGTAATACATTGGTTTTTCTCAGTGTGTTCACTGCTACTAGTTTGCATTTAGGAGCTGTATTATAAGTGGTTGTATCATAGTAGTGGAAATAAAGTTGGGGTGTATTTTCACATATGTGTTATTTTGTATTGTGATACTATCAGATTTCACAGTGTAAACGTGACAGTGTGCTTATTTCTTAAGGGAAAAATTAGGGTAAAAGCATACAGATTCTGTCATCCCTCATTAATACAATTTGCTGCACAGAGACCTAAATTTCTGAAAGATGGTTAAATCTGTCTCTTTTTAGAATGTCACTTAAGAGTCTGCCTAATATGAAGAGATAATTCTTTTATATGTCAGTGTGGTTCTAAGAAGTTGTTTGCTAAAGAAAGTACTCTTTTTCCCTGAGACATAGTACAAAATACTATTCACCTCTCATCACTGAAAAACTTACATTGCTATTGAATGAAACAGGAGTAAGACATAATATTTTGGCCTCTTTGTTTTAAAAATATCCTCTTTCCTAATTTCTTTGTTTAATATTGGTTTATCTTGGCTGATTTGTTTTCTTCTATTCAGTGCAACCAGTTGTGAGGTACTCTGAAAGTGCTGCTTTGCTAAACTCCAGAAAGGGATTGCATTTCCCTGACAGATCAAGTGAACTTGTTATAGCTTGTTATACCTCCTTATTGAAGTCTTTTAACAAATATTTTGCTGCTTTTTCTTTTGCTTTGTGTTTATTCTCTGCTTTGTCTCAGCACAGGCGTTCTTAATATCTACTATAAAATTTAGTTATAAAGTGAATTTTGAGATGTCCTGACCACTGCTTCAATGTAGACACTTCTGTTGCACTTACTGCCTTTTCATTCCCACTGTCAGTTACCAAATGACAGATTTTTTTTTTTTTTCCTCCAAACATCTGTCCTCTAGTAGCAGAGTCAGAGGTGGTAGACTGTGCAATGCCTTCACTCACAGAAGCAGTCTCTTTTTTCAATTCTGTTCTGTACATTATGTCTTTCTTATAAACCACTGAAAACTTTGACAACAGCATGGAAAACAACAGGACTTTTGTGGAATTAGAGATGAACTTTGAAAATTACTTCAGCCACAGGAAAACACTTCAAAATAACAAAATGGGTCTCATGGATAATGTGTTCATGATATGATGGATTGAAATGCATAATAAAAACTAATGATGGTAGATAGGGAAATAATACCAAGGTAGAAGAAGAGAAATAAAACCTATCTAAAATTAAATAAAAACTCTTTGCTTCAACTTTCCTGTGAGTGATGGAAATAGCCCTAGTTCTGGTCTTTGTCAGAGAAATAAAGCTGCATGATTCACTGAAGAGACAGCTCAATGAACAAGCATGACAGTCTTGATTCATCAAAATCTTTTATGTTGTATTCCAGTAGTAATTATTTATTCCCATAGAAATTTACTTTGAAGCTAGTTTTTTGGCTAGGTTGATTCTCTAGCCTCTTTAGGAGCACAGAGCAGGAATAAATCTGGCTTAACCTTGTCTGGAGACTCCCTCAGTCACAAAGCTTGTACTGTTCTGTGACTGGCAAACAACAGGCCTTTGGCCAGGCAGAGAGTATGGCTGCCTCCATATTGCTGCCTCCTTATTACATACCTGCTGGTTGGGCTTCTTTTGGGAGCTGCTGTTACTATGATTTAGGGAAGCCCTGAAATGAAACCAGTGCTCTTTAATATCTTTATCAATGACAAACAGTGAAATCAAGTGTGCCATTAGCAAGTTTGCAGTTGTCCCCAAGCTGAGTGACCCTGAAGGACAGGATGCCATGCAGGCAAGCTCAAGAAGTGGGCCCATGAGAATCTCAGGTGGTTCAACAAGTCCAAGTGCAAGGTGCTGCACCAGAGTCGAGGCAATCCCAAACATAAGTACAGGCTGGGAGCTGAACTCATTGAACGCAGCCCTGTGAGGAGGACTTGGCTATTGGGAAGTGGAAAGCTCAATAGCAATGTGTACTTGCAGCCCAGAAAGCCAAATGCATTGTGGGCTGCATCAAAAAGAAGTGTGGTTGAGAGAGGTGATTGTCCCTCTCTCTGTTCTTGTGAGACCTCATTTTGAGTACTGTGTCCAGCTCTGGAATCCTCAGCACAGAAAACATGTAAACCTGTTGGAGTGGGTCCAGANAAAGCATGTAATCCTGTTGGAGTGGGTCCAGAGGAGGGCCACCAAGATGATCAGAGGGCTGGAGCATCTCTCCTACGCAGACAGGCTGAGAGTTGGCGTTGCTCCACCTGGAGAAGAAAAGGTTCCATTGAAGACCTTTAGCAGCTTTTCAGTACTTAAAGGGGGCCTATTAAAAGAGGGACAGAGACTGTTTTTATGGGCAGATATTGATAGGGAGAGGGAGAATGTTTTTAAAGTAAAAGAAGAGAGATTAAAATTACATGTTAGGAAGAAATTCTTTACCTTTGGGGAAAGTGAGACACTAGCACAGGTTGTCCAGAGAGGCTGTGGGTGCCCCATCCTTCAACGTGCTTGAGGCCAGGTTGGATGGGGCTTTGAGCAATCTGATCTAGTGGGTAACATCCCTGCCCATTGCAGGGGTTTTGGATCTACGTAATCTTTAATCTTAACCACTCTACATTTCCATGAAATACTGGTATTCATTCTCTCTTTCTTTTGATAGCATAGTATCTTGGTGATAGGAGCAAAGACTAATTCTGTTTATAAATAAATATCAGTATACAAGAAAGGGAAAAAAACCCCCAAAAAATTTGCTAACTTTGGATTCCAAAAGCTTGTCTATATAAGTCGGGAGACACAAATGAACTTTTCAGGACAATGCAACTATTTTTTCTACAGTGTGCAACTCAAAAGAAAATTAATTAGGTGTCAGTGTCATTTGTTTGGCTATGACAGAGAGAGAGATGATCAAAGAATAGTTTGCAGCTTTTTTTGTCCTGTATTCATAACGCTTGTCATAAGCAGTTGTGTTGATTTCTATACATTCTTCCTTACTTTATTAGTTGCCATTTTACACTGAGAGAATGCATTTTTATTCAATTAATAGATCAAATAGAAATCATTAAGAACTCATCAGTGGCCTGCATACAATCCTAACAGTTTAAGGTTAACTTTTACCTATAAAAGTTGATATGCTATTCATATTTTAGAGACAATCATAGATGTCATCAGGGAGGTTCCAGAAATACAAGTAAAGTGTATGTCTGTCCTCAGAGTTAGAGGAGGGTCTGATACAGCAGCTTACTCAGGCATCTCACATTCTGCAAAGGCTGCGTGTGATTCATGGAGACCTCGTTACTATGCACAGGAAAGGTGTTTCACTGGAATTTTTTTTCCCCACAGCTGTGGAGTGAACTGAATTGTTTAAACATGAATATGAATGTCCTTCTTGAAGCTATGACTGGAGAAAAAAAAAATTGCATACCCTTATACTTGACTCTTGTCAGTACAATCAATATGCCTCAGTGAATTTCAATCCATGAGGGGAAAGTGTCAGAGAGTCTTGAGGAAGTATGCAGGTAATGAGTATATAATTTGAGACTATCAAAAGAAAAGTATGTTCCAACAAATAATTTAGCAAAAGAACAGTAAACAACAGCGTACAGTAATGTATAGTAATTTATTCTGGTAAACCTTTAGAAAGGTAACCAAAATTACTGTATGTGGATGCCCTAGAATTCACAAAAAGTGCTACAACACACAGTCCCTTAAAACACCTTACATATTCTCAGAACAGCTGTTGAACAGTCATATAGTAAATGGTCACAGATATTTCTCAGTTTTTCAGGGTAAAAGTGAAGAAAGTGGAAGCTAATCATCTGTCCTTCCTAGAAGGAAATAGAATAGTTTTCAAGGAATTACTAAATTCTCAGTATTTATCAAGTTCTTTGACATATGCTCCTCCCAAGTTATCCATGCAGTTCTTGGAGAAGATTTCTTCCCAACTGTGAAGCCCATTCCTACGTTTTTCAGGCAAAACTGGTTTGATAGTGTATAGTGATTTGATTAAAAGATTTATTTATTTCCTTCCCTTATTGCAAATAATTGCTATAAAATTATAGCTGTAAAAATAAAACAAGTTTTTTTCATAAGGAGATACATAATTTGTGATTTAAACTTGATTTCAGGAGTATTTAGGGGGAAAGTAATTCCTTCTTCATTTATGGTTCAGCAGTCTCAGAGGATGTCCATATTTCCTTGTTGCATCCATAACAGGTGCCAGGATGCCATAAGAAAAAGGAGGGTCCTGGGAGTTCTTGAAAGGTTTTCTTAACTGGTTTTGAAGTTCAATCCTGTTATCAAAAGTGAACACTGGAGAACTGATATTAACACCTGGGCTTATGTCTATGCAAAATCCAGAGTTCCTAAAGTAGCAATTAATGGGTTTAATTCTGAATTCTGAAGCTCTTTTCTGAAGGACCATGTTAATTTGTCATGTAGTGCTGAATCAGAACAACTGGAAGTGCATTAATTTTCTACACACCCAAAGTCTTTACTCTTTACACTATGAAAGTTTGTGAGGAACAAAAAAAAAACAAAACAAACAAACAAAAAAAAACCCAAACAAACAAACAAAAAAACCCCCAAACCCAACTTAAATTCGTGATTATTTTCTTTTGTCTTTAAGACAAAACTAAAATTGAGATACACAAGAATACCTTTCTATATATGTGCAAGTAAGTGTTTTAATGGAGTTTTTTGAAATTATTCAAGTCTAAATCTTAGGTTTTCCCTTCATTGCTACCTTTTCTTTAAAACACACACTTAGAATCTCTGTTGTACTTGGGCTGTATGCTCTGATAAAATATAAGACCTTGGAGTGTTAGCAAATCTCTCAGCTTTTAAATAGACTGTGACCTATTCATTTACAGGGCTACTTCAATAAAGCAATAGCTCACTTAGGTTAATGATGGATCATGGTGTGATTCGATTTGCAGAGTGCAGACTTCCCCATTATCCCCTAATGTTTGTATGGGTCATGTTATCACATCCAAATAATGATTCATGCCACCCCTTGTTCCTGAAGATATCACAGTGATTACAGGAAAGCTCAGCGTGCTAGTACACAAAGCCTTGAGGATTCTGTTGGATGCTGTTGAATTATTATTTTTGGCTAGAGCATGATAAAGCAGGGAAGTCTCAGGCTTCTCTGTGACACCTTCCTCTTGTGATTCAATTGGCCATCTGGATGAGCAGACGGGTTGGACATTTGCACAAATCAGGTCTGTCTCTCCCTGTCTCTTGCTTCTTTCTTTTTCCTTCATTTTGATGAGGGAAGTTATCTGGCCCTGACCTGCTGTGACAGATTATTTACAAGTCAAGTGCCTTATGACTTTCCCCCTCTTTACCCTCTCACAACTTGAATTTCTAACATGAAGATGGAGCAATTTCCAACAGGAAAAACACATCAATACTGTGTTCTCCTGTAGTTACCCACAGGAGAGAATCAGCCTGGTAGCCACACTGGGAAGGGAAGAAAAGGATATGTTTTCTAGCTGTGAATACACAGCAAATATCAACATAATTTCTTCTCCCAGTGTTGCCACATTGTCATTTACACTGAAGAATTGTTGTCACTTAGGCATAGCATTTCAAAACAGTCTAAGTGATAGGATGAGAAAACATTTTGGCTGTGATTGTAAATGTGTGTACAAAACTCTTAAGGTTTATTTTTATTTCTCGTTTTTGGGGATGATCTGGGTTTTCTCACTCTACTGTTGTTTTTGCTGAATGACCATCAGGCTGCTCACTGGTTCAGCTGCTGACAAACTCTAAATATTGATAAATGCTTCCAATAAAACTGTCATAAACCTCACCAGCTCTAAACTCTCCTAGACATAAACCACTCCTAGTTAATATATAGTACAGCTAAAACATGAATAGGTAGAGGAATAGTTTTCTTTTTTTTTTTTTTTTAAATGCAAAGCTATAGGACCTATGGAAATTAAAAAGATGAACTTCTTTGTTTTCTATCAACTGTACATGCAGCCTAGATGCAGAAGAAATTGCCATAAGAAATAGTACTGGTCTTCAAGTAAATGAATTTTCTTGTAGCTGAATTTAAAGATTCTCCAACAGCTTCTGTCACTAAGGAGATAGAATAGTTTCACTCAGTTAAAGAACATTTTTCTAAGGAAAGCCACTGACACTGAAAAAAATCTAACTTGAAAGTACCTGTTAACATTGTTTCTTCCACTTTCTCTCTTCTGCGCTTTAGCAAACAGCCACATTCAACAGCATCAAGTAGGGTTGAAATGTTTAAAAATATGGGGTTTTTTAACTCATTTGACTTTTTCTCATCCACCCATAAAAACATTTCCTAAGGACTTTAGATACTATAGACGGAGTTTGTTGTTCAAATCAGGCATTAGAAATAGAATTGTGATTGAAATAATATTGCTGTGTTGACCTGTTTGGCATGTTATATGGTAAAAGGATGGGAACTTAAAATATTTAATATATTTGACTGTCATTATATAACATTTTTATTTTGCTTTAGAAGTATTATACAAGGACTTCCCCAGAAATAGTGCCAAGGATCTTAAAACTGTAAGCAGATTTCAAACCTAAATTAGGTTTCCCAGCTGCTTAGTGGTATATATTCACATTCAAATAGTGAAAAATGGCTTTTGAAATGTGTACTACATTAGAACTCTGAAAAGTTTTATGTATTTTAATTTGCTAAGTGTTGCAGCAAATTTAAGACTTGAAAGTCTCGTGTGATAGCTGCCTGAAGCGTTTATAGAAAGAGATTTTCTTCCTTTTCCCTCCCTTTGCATCCACAGTTTAATGATTTTTGAGGATCAATATTGTATTCCTGCTTTTGGAAGCTTAAATTCATGGAATTTTATTTCTGTCCAATGTTTTTGTACTTAAGCATATGGGGCTTATTGAAATTTGAAAGGATATTCAAACTCACCATTTCCAAAGACCAGAATCCAAGGTCATTCTCTCTCCTTCACAGATCCCATTACAAGTGATAAGTTTATAAAAAAAAAATCCTGATGTTTTAATTGTATCTAAAATTGTATCTAAGAGACATACAGATTTCCTTTATATTCTGAATACAACCACCCATCCTTCAAGCTCAATGGACTAATAACAGGAACATGTGTGCTTTTTGCAAGCAAGGCAAAGATTTTCACTCAAACCATAACCATAGTTGTTACTATTATCTACTAATTTTACAACAGAGTGATTTTTTGCAATGAAACATTAAGACACTTCAAGATTTCAAAGTTTGCGTTAATGCTGAAAATTGTAGATTAAGCTGGTTGCCAGGTATAATGCTAAAACGTAGGATTTTTCCATTTTGTTTTTATTTTTATCTTTATCTTCAATATGTAAATATAATGTGGCATATCTGTATCACTGTATCCTTATTTTCTTCACATTGAAAACAGCACAATGAAAACATGTCCTGAAACAAACTCCTGGTTCTATTGTTAGTTTTCGTGTAGACCAGTGGAATCCATCCCTGGAAAGAAAGAATTGTAAATGGCAGCACTCTGAAATATCTACATAGGAATTGGTGAACTTGTTTATTTCCCGTGTGAAAATATGTACATACTTAAACCATTACTCTTTTTATTGTCTTTGAGATGATAGAATTAGGGTTCTTGTTTTCATGTCTTGATATTTTAAATGGGAAATGAAGATCCTTAGTGAATTTAGGGCCATAATATCCTTCTGTTGCATTCTAGCTCTCAAGTAGAAGCTAAGTGCTCAGATTTTTTTTTGGCGGCTTAAGTTAAAACATTATATAGAGACTGAACCCCAGTAAGAAGCACTGCAAAGCAAGAAATGATGCTTTTTATGTCAAGTGCAAAGTGGAAAGCTTTGCTTTGGAATCTGTCAAATATCTTTTGCCTGTGTCTTACCTAAATACTCACAGACATGTAGATTCACCCCTGTCATGGGAAGCTCATTAAATCCTACTCTTAGACAGAACACCTGACAGGAGAAGAATCTTCCTCTCACAGCTGCTCCTGGAATTTTCTTTATGTCATGAGCTTTTTCCTCCATGTAAAATAGACTTTTCAAACTTTTGTGAACTTAGTTTGGAATTATAACATTAAATTTTCTTGCCCAGTTAATTTAAAATTGCATGGGAAATGTTATTTCTGCCTCAGATGTAATTTAACAGTTCCAAGAAAAACTTGCTGTCATGGTATATTGGTAAAAGGAGGGAATAAAAGAGAAAAAAAATGACCTTATTTTCAGTCACTATTTAACAATAGTGCTTTTCTGACAACCACTATCATTGTATCATTTCAATTCAATTTACTTATTTGTTTATGTAATATGTGAGGTTACTTAGCACTAGTGTTGTAGGTAATGTAAATTAATTTTTGTGGTTCAGCTTATTTTTGATACTAGGCATCTAGTCCTGGTGCCCTGTACTTCCATATTGTGTGTGACAATTTCTTATTTTGAAACTTTTCTTCCCCTGTTAGAGTCACATAGTTGCAAAAGTAGACGTTGGCATAACAAGATTCTTTAAAAAAAAAGAGAAAAAAGAAATTAAACCAGTAGAATCATAAAATCACGGTGGTTTGAATGTTATCTAATACTAAGTGGATGTACAGATGTGATGGCTCAGCTTTCATATATGGGAAAATGAAAAGAGAATTACTGTGTGAATTTCTGAGGATAAGTCAGTTTTTTCAGCCTTGGAATGAGTTGTGGGAGTCCTGGTCAAAACCTTCCTGAGGGAAATATTTTTCTATTTAGGATTTGATTTGTAGCTGAAGAAATCATTTTGTAAACAGAATTTGCTTTCCTAAAAAAAAAAAAAAAAAAAAAAGAAAATAAAAAAAAAAAAAAAATAAAACAAAAATTTTCTCACCAAAAACAAAAAAAAAAAATTTTTTAAAAAAAATTTTTTTTCTAAAAAAAAAAAAAAAAAAAAAAAAGGAAATTAAAAAAAAAAAGAAATTGAAACAAAGTATTCTGCAGCCAAACACATAAAAACTGAAAGAATTTAATTCAGAAACATTGCATGACATTGGAATTGTTGCCTAGTGCTCCTTACTGAAAAGCAGAAATGCTATTTCTGTGTCCCTCCATGTAATGCTTCATGGCCTTGTCAGTCCTATTCACTAAGGAGAGTGTTCATCTGTAGGACAGTGTGGAGAATACAGGGACTAGGAGCAGTCCCATTTGAAAAAAAAAAAAAAAAGAGACTGTAAATCTGAACTATCTCTGTCACATAAGATCAACAAAAATATTCCAACTGGGCAATTTTTTTGCTAAAATTGTATTTTGTATTTTGGCTTCTCTTTTCTCTAAAAAGCAAATCCCCTTATTTTGAACATTTCTAAACTCTCTTATTTAATACTACCTTAGTTCACGTTTTCTGTAAGATTTAAACCCCTGAAGTATGTTTTATCTGTTGCTTGTAAACTTAATAATGTGGAAAGTTGTGTTTATCCATCTTCTTTATAGAGGTTTTCACCTCTAGTTTATTCAGCACTCAGTTTATTCTATTGCTTCTTCACTCCAGATCAAGACTTGGAGGAGTACAAGTGACACCACAGACTAAATTGTAGGAATTTAAGAGCTTGGAAGAATTATTAGGCCCTAGCTGTTGTCTGACAACCTAAATAATTATTTTAACATCGAGGCTTGACCCTCTTCTACACTTAGTGAAAAGACTGCATGCTGTTTCATCATTCCTGTAACAGCTAAGGCAGATTATTTTTCATCTTTCCTTGAGGATATTTATCAGATAGATAGCTTAATGTTGTTACTCTATGATTTCTTGACAGCTGGCCATAAAACCTGATAAATGCTCCTGCCAACAAAACAACACGTGGGTTCCAAAAAAAGTTTGTGATTTTTAATAAGGTAGATTATTTGATTGATGTGCAGTATGCATTCTAATTACAAAAAAAAAATGAGGAAGAGGAAATTTGTCACTTCCCCATTCATTATTCGTTAATTAGACTACAACTAATCAGGATTTATGATTGGCTAAAATAACCCCAGATTTAATTTACTGCACTGCTATTACAGTCAGATAAAAAGAAATCACGAATTGTATCTCGCTGCCAAGACAGCACAAAAGAACAAGGAAATAGGATGAACCTTGAAATATTGTAAACAAGACTCTGTCTGCAATCTCTCAGATTAGTAATTTGTTACAGCAAATGAAATGCTTCTCTTGTGAAATGACAGAGTACATTTTTTCCAATATGCAATATTTTTATATATTCTGGGTACCAGACTAGATCTGTACTGCCAGTGAGACCCATGCATTTGTTTTGGTTTTGGCTTGTGTAAAAGCATTTTGCATCTTACATTTACTTAACATCAAAAGATGTCAAGTGGACTAAATGAGAGATGATAATAACACAGTTCTGACATTGTTACAGCTTCATTGTGGACCCAAAATATAGAATGCAAACTTTCATTTAGATGTGTTTTGTTCCCTAAGTCAGCTTTATTCTACCAGTCTGGGTTTGCTGTGGTGTCTGTTATATGTTTCCACTACTTACAATCCTGGTCTCTGTTTTAATGTGTGTATATTAGGGGAAGAAGATAGGACAAAAAGAGAGAGTAAATTTTCCTTATTACATTCTCATTCATGCTCATTTTCTTGCATGGTGACATCAGTGTTCCTTGTATCTCCATTATACCCCCATGTACATATAAAAACAATATATTTGTTTTCATATGGGAATCTGCTGACTGTGCAGGCAAACACATCAGGTGCCTGTGGTGCAATGTGTGGAAAAATCTGTTTGGTCAAAGTTCATTCTTCTCTGAAGTACTGTCATTGTTTTGTGTGCCCAGTAGACGAAAAGAGAGGTGGGAAGTAGGATGTCAAAACAGAAGTTAGCACAATGGTTAGCAGTTAAGGAATACTTTTGGTATGTGAGAAAATAAAGTTTAATCCCTGTTTGCCTTGGCTTTAACTCAGGACTCACTTTAAGTAAGTAAATTTGCCTCCATATTCTACAGCCTGAGTCTCTCCAAGGAAGTTATTTAAACTTTTATAAAAATTAAAAGATCATTGGTAGGAACAGGAATTGTAAATTACTCAGTAGCACAGTGGGTGGAATATTTACCCACTCTTTTAGAGGCAGACTGGGTTTCTGTTCTGAATTGATCCAATCAGAGGCTTCAAACCTTGGTCTCCCTAACTCTCAGATGAGTTGCCTTCTGCAATATTAGGTGGTCTAAAATTTAGCTTTAGGCTTTATGTAGATGATTCAATATTGCCTGTGTGGAATGTTCCCACTTGAAATCTGAAAAAAATTGCATAAGCACAAAAGATACATTTTAACTACTTCTTTGCTTCCTCTTTTTGAGTTCTAGTCTAGGAGATGTGCTTTGGCTGCATTTATTTTCTGTTCTATTAGTGTAGATCCAAAATGCTTCAAAAAATAAGGCAGACAGGGAGAAACCATAATCTGAAGATCTGTAATCCTGAATTTCACAGTGCAAAAACTCTCAAGGTCCTGGCTACAATAAAACCAAGTCATTGAAAATGCTTATCTCCTTGGAATACAGCTGCACACAAAACCAGCTGTTGTGACTCACTGTGGGCTCAGCAACAAGCCACAGGGTCATTTTTATTTCCCTTGGTTCTATGTCTTGTAATTAAGTGGGTGCAGTGCGTAAGATTGAGTCATGTACAGTCAGCCATTGGTTCTTACTGCCTTAAATAGCACAAAAAAATGATCAGTTCACTAGGCTTTCATTGACAAGGAGTCACTGAAAATGGCAGAAAACTGTGTACTTGTCTCTGTTTCTTCAGTAAGATTCTTCCTTGCCTGCTTTTCCAGGCAGAGCTTGTCCATGATGTGCAGGGCATCTTTTCTGTGTATGTGTGCACAAATNTTCTTTCTCTTATGTATTTCTTTTCTTCTGTTAATTTCTGCTTCTCTGGTCTTTCTGTGTTTTCCCTTCTCCTATTGGAAAGAGGTAATGTAGTTCAGTAATGCTACTGATTTAAGGAACCTTCTGCTTCATGCCAAGAAAGCTGGGTCACATCTGCAGCAAACACTAGTTCTCAAGGGCATCAGATACAGGGGAAGAGGCCTGAGGCTTCATGTAGCACAAAAAGAGCTGGAATATTTTTGTAATGAATTTCATTTGCATCATGCTTGTACCTTAGTAGACATCTCCTATTTGATTGCATATATTTTTTTTCTTCTGTACTTTGTAGCTATACACAATTGCACCAAGGAATGGAGGATGTGAAGACACATCCAATTGCTCTAAATATTTGTCTGTAAAGGCAAGAAAATATGCATATATTTAATGGACGTTATGATGGACATATGTATATATATGGACTGATCCTTGACAAAATTATTTAAAGGAACAAGCTGGAAACTCCTAGATATAGATAATCAACACAACTGGATTTCTGCAAAGGTTCTGATAGCATTTGATTGTGCAAAGCCCAATCTTAATACTGATGATTATTAAAGCATTATGTATTAGAATGTCTTCTTCACTACACAATAAATAATTTTGTAACGATTTTTTTTCATTATTGAGCCACTTTAATAATCAGGCAACCAGCAAGGAAGAAATGGGACAGCCTATTTAGGCTAAGCCTAGACTCGTATGCTTTCTGAAAGGTGCAGAATTATTTTTATTATGTTCATTTACTTCAGGCACCTCCTGCTTGACCTTGGCAAGACTTGCAATGAGGACTTCCACAATATGATTTGAAGGAAAATGGATGCATTTGAAATTTCTGCATGGATTCATACATCTCACCAATGCTTAAAAATCCCCAGTGTTTTATTTATTGAAGAATTTAACATATTTCTATCAAATATACAAGCTCTGTTTTTATCCTGCTTGTTGGGATCTTCGGAATGCTTTCCAGGTGCTGCTGTGTCTCTTGAAAAACTAAAACAATAGCTTTGCAAGTGATGTCATCTGCCTGCATCCTTTGAAATGCGTTAACTGAAAACAAGTAGCCTCGGAAAAGGATTAACTGTTTCAGTGCCGACCATAGAGGCTGCAGCTGTTCAAACCCTGGCTGTAACTGGGGCTGCAGAGCCACACAGGAGCTTCTCTGTTGTGTCACTGAGACAGTGACTGGCACAGCAGGTGGACTCCAAGGATGTCTGTAACTTTCTCAGACAAGAAAATCTGCACCAAATAATGCATAGATAACAAATGGTTTCAGTAGGTTAAACATTTAATTGTTTCTTAGTTTAGGGAGGATTTGCACAGGTGAACAAATGAATGCTGTTTCCCATATTGCCAAACAGGATGGGAAAAAAAAGTGCTAAATAGGGAAGGTGGAGAAGGAGAATCTAATTTTGAACGTTTGGCTGTATGAATGGAGACTGCACAGAAGTTAGTTGATGAGTTTAAAATTGCTAATTAAGTGTTCCAACAGGTACTTCAATTAAAATTTTTCCCCAAGGAAAACCATCCTTCCTTTATTTTTTCACAAATCCTTTTTCTGAAAGTGTCTTGTTCATCATATGGAATACATTAATATTTTGACCTGTACAATATTTTATTTGCTTATATGGCTGACACCATGGGCAGCAACTTCAAATGTAAGATTTTAGTGAGGCAAAGTAGTGTAATTTTACTGGTGATATCTTAAAAAAAGCTGGAAAGTATTTTCCAAAATATATTTGACTCTATACTATAGATAAAAGAAATGCGTAAAACTTCACATGCTACCTGGTGTAATTACTTTTGGCATAATTAATTTTAGTGTTTATCCACATGATGAAAATCAGATTTTGTCCACTTTCAGTTTAATCCAAAGGCTGCAGCTGATTAACTTTCCTTTGTCTGAGTTCTTCCATAATGGAAGTCCCCATGACACCAAATGAAAAATAACTAATTGATCAGCTGCCACCAATCATTTCTTCCTTTACACTGGCATTTTCTTAGCCTGAGGCATAATCCTGAGACATGCACACAGTTAGGGATGATAAAGCTGCAGGACAGGGTAATCAAGCCATATAGATGTAGTGACACAGAAAATAGGTCCCCTGTGTTCTCTATGTGACTTGATTTTGTTAAAAATCTTATTTACACTTTGCAGGGGGTAAGTAAAGAGTAAAACAATGCAGACACGGTGTCATGAGCATGGATGGATGCAGATGCTACATACACAGAATATACATTGAAAAGCTAAAAGCACAGAAAAACACAACACTGATAACAGTATCAAATGATTTGTGTACTAGGGATTACACATTATATCATATGTCTGTATTTTGTAGATCATATTCTTCCTGAAAAGTGGCATAGCTGGCAGCATCCTAAATCAGGGTTTGTGACAGTGTGAGGGTCTATCCAGAACCTAAGAGTTCTAGGAAGGAGAGGTATCTTTGAGCACTTTGTCATTATATTCATTAACAGAGAAATACACTGCCCTAGAAAATAGGGCAGATATGTGTATTTTTTTCAAGCAGATATGTCTGTTTTAATCCTTTATTATTACATAATCTGTGCTTCTGAAAATACAGCAGATTTATTGTTTCAAGATGTCTTGTTTCTGACTATTTCCCTGGCTTTTTCTTCTCTTGATGAATTGAAAGAGCATTGTTTTTATCCTCTGAGAGCTAAAGAGTTCCAAGTACTCTTTCAGAAGTGAATGTCTTTCACCAGTTACAATGAAACCTGACTTAGTGACTTCTTCCAAGTTTTGAGAACATATTTTTTGATGCCTTTTCATACATATAAGTACAATATTTACTTCCACCCTTCCTTGCTTACTCATGCACTTAGTTCTCCCTAAATGCACTTCTCCCATGTTAACAGGTTTCTGTTTCTATTTTCCATTCAGTTCGTTCATTACATGGATTTAATTAAATCCTCTTAGCTCCTAAAATGGCATTATCCCTTACCTCTGTAAGGAACTCATTTAAGATGACCTTCCATACTGTCTCCTACTTAACTTACTCATGGCATAGGTGGTAGAGTTATCCTCTGGAACAGAGTAAGGCTTTCATAGGTCACTAAATCTGTGTTGCCATGAAAATAACTTCCTCTAGGAGGCTTTTTATTAGTAGGAAAACTGAATTTCTATCTTTGGTACCTGGTATCCTATTTGGTATAGTATTCTTCTGCCTGTAAGGGGCCAAGTGCTGTGAAAAAGAGAGGTAGCAGTGGAACAGAGCTGATGGTGTGGCCTCTAGAGAGTAACCAGCAGGGTGCCTCTGCAAGCATAATAGTTCAGTTAGCAAATACTGTACCACAGCTATCCTTAGAACAGTGTTTGCCTCTGTGTCTCTTGCAGCTTTACACCTAAATGGGCAGCAGCAGAATAAAGACAGGCAGAGAGAATGATGCACCAACAGTGAAAGTGCCGCTTCTACAAAAGTTGCTCTTTTCCCTCAGCTCACTTGGGTGTGCAAGCCTCGCTGTGCACAAAAGATGGAAAGAGGAGAAAATTGTCATTATTTTATTGTCTTTTGGAATCTTTAGTTTGTATTCAAGCTGTCTTAATGGTTAAATTGCCTTGCTGGGGTTTTTATAGCTGCACTGTTGACTATTTGGATTTTAATTCTCAGTTATTAGGGAGCTTGTTATAGGGAGGACTGAGATGCATTTTACTCCTTTGAACATAATCTCTGCAAAGAAGAGGAACCTCTACATTCACTCAGTCTATTTGTGCAGTATTGTTTCTCATAAAAAAGACGAGTTTAATCAAGAAAAAAACAGTAAACCAGTTAAAATAAAAACATTTCAAGGCAATTTACCACACAACTATTAAGAATTCCTTCCATTTCTAGCACAATGCTTTCTAAAAATTATCAGGTCAGAAACTAAAGATGCCTAAAAGATAGCGGTAGCTGCTGTTAACCTACAGACTATCAATACATTAGATAAAATCATTTTCTTTCAGTGTAGTTAACTCTTACACATCTCTACAAGCAGATGAATTTTTTTGCATGGACTTACATGTCCATTGTAGTGGTGCAAAATTCTGGTTTTCTAAAGTTGTTATGTTTTTTTGTTATCTGTCCATGATATAGTCCATAACTGTCTTCCTCATGCATTTCAGAGTGCTTAAGATGCAGTTAATTTGCAGCGCAAATTCGGTTGCTTTTCAGGCTCTGTGTTCGTCGATATGGGCTTAGTCTGTTATTAAACTTTTCAGAATTTAGGATTTGTGGATGGCCAAATTGAAGTAATAGAACTGGTACTCAATTTGCCTTAGAACTGTGATAGACTTTATATTGTTACTTGGGAAGAGAAGTAGTAAAATATATCTGCCACTGCACTGAGCAGATAAATGTAACCACTGCTCTGTGGTATTACAGAATCAGAAAATAATATTTATCTCTTAAAGTCTTTTCTAGCATTACATGTTATTTCTAACTTCATTATATCACCTTTCCTGAATTTCAGTTAGCTTGAAATAACTGCTGCTAAGCGACTACTGAAGCTTAGCTTTATTAGCGGTCACAGTTTTGAAAGCTTTTTGGATGGCTGAAAATACAAATTTTGATTCTGTGCTTGTTTCCATCAGTTTTTCAGTAGTGTCACTTGATAGTTTTAAGCAAGCCAGAGCAAATGACAGGAAAACCAGTTTAAGGTCATTCTTACTCTGCATATAACTGGTTAAAAAATTAAAAATAAAAATCTTCATCAGGTTAGAAGAGCTGTGTTTTACTGTGCTGGCAATTCCCAGCATAAGAAGTTATCTCCCTTATGATACGTCATCCACTAGCACTACAGTAAAGCCCATAATCCACAAAGAAGAGAAAGAGGACATATAAAGAGGGGGTTTTTTGGCTTTTTTTTTTTTTTTTAGCTCAGTTTAAACCTGTCTTCTCTACAGAGATAACAAAGGTGAAATACAATGTCTATGTACACTTTTATTAAGATCCTAAAATACCTGAATGCCCGTGTCTCAGTTACACCTCTTGCTTCCCTTCGTTCTCCTTAGAAAGATGCTCAAGAAGAGGAATAATAACCCTACAAAACTGTCTAAAACAGTTGCCTTACAATCTTTCATACAGGAACACATCTCTAGACACTGATATCCATTGCTGAGGTGCAAAGGAATTTCAAATAGCAGCAAGTATGTCGTATGTTCATTTATCAGTCCTAGTCTGCTGGGTTTTGGCTTATTAAATGTGTGATTTTGGAATCAGCTGCTACTGAAACTGCTACTGGTTTTACAAAAACATCTCTGAGTCACACTTTTTTCTGTACACATCTGTGATATACAAACTGAAAACTCGATATAAATGTTCATTGTTCAGTAGTATCTTCAGTTTCTTGTATTTCCCCTATTGATGTATTCTGTAGAAATTTCCATCAGCTTTTTCTTCAAATTAAGCAATCTTTTTTCTTGCTTTCCCAAGGATCTCTATCAGTTTCTGAACTACATATAGAATCACAGAATCACAGAATTTCTAGGTTGGAAGAGACCTTCAAGATCATCCAGTCCAACCCATGCTCCAACACCTCAACTAGATTACGGCACCAAGTGCCACATCCAGTCTTTTTTTAAACACATCCAGGGATGGTGACTCCACCACCTCCCTGGGCAAATCATTCCAGTACTTTACCACTCTTTCTGTGAAAAACTNGTATATTTATGTGTATGTATAGGCCAAGGACCAGGTGCCCTGTCAGAGAAAGAGAAAGTGAGGAGGGTTTATCCAGTAATAAATAAGAAAATGAGGAAGGAATGTGGAACAAATTGTTTCTTCAACTGAAGAAATTATTAGAGATGCTTTGGGNTTATGTGTATGTATGGCCAAGGACCAGGTGACGTGTCACATGTCAGAGAAAGAAAAAGTGAGCAGGGTTTATCCAGGAATAAATAAGAAAATTCCAGGAATAAATAAGAAAATGAGCAAGGAATGTGGAACAAATTGTTTCTTCAACTGAAGAAATTATTAGAGATGCTTTGGGGGCAACGGCACTAAGTTTTCACTGTCACAGATTCTTGGCAGTTTCTGTCCTAGTTTCAAGCATCCTGAAGTGTCTGAATTTATAGCTGGTGTGAAATTACGCTCTGGTGTCAGCAAACAGAAATACTGAGTTCAGATCATTCCTAAATGCTCCAAAATCTAGAGCTCTGAAATAGATGTTTAGGTATTTAATTTTTAGGCAGTCTGATTTGAAACTGGACCTATTATTTGTGTATGTTTTGAAGACCAGCTGACAGTTTATCTCACCACTTTAAATCTCCAACATTTCAGACAGTTTCGCCCTGCTAGAAGGTATGATATTTGAAAGGCACTTTACTGTGTAGCAAAGCATTCATTCTTACTTCAGTGAAAGCTGCAATAAATTTGATGGAAGTAAACAGATTTGAAATGTAATAGACTGACAGTTCACTAGTTATACCTGAAATATCTGACCATGAGCAGTCTAAATTTCAAACCAGTTTTTCAGTGTCAGAGAATGTATTTGGGTTTTAGCTGAAGGACAACTTAATGGTTCCATTTCCTGCTCAGATCAAACAATTTTCTGGCACAAAAAGGACCAGCATAAAATTCAATACTAAATTAATTTTCAGATAAACAGTGATATCACCAGCGATTGTTATTGACTTATATTAAAAATTGATAATTATTGTCTCTTCAACTACAGCATTCAAGACTGGAAACTGTCAAAATGGGTATTTTCAGCTTTAATAAAGATACCAGTATTGAGGCCACAAGGGCATGTATAAACTTGGAGCATTTGGAGAAACAGAGGAGAACTTGCAGCTCACAAAAAACAGTCATATTGCAAAGGTTGGAAGAATTCATGTTAGATACTAGAATTTCAAAATAATATTTTCATATTAAATAAAAGATAAATTCAGCTGTAAATTTTAAAACTATAATAAATCATTTATTTTTTTCCAAAATTACAACTTTCCAAAAACATGCATATTTTGAAATTGTTTCAAGAAGGGGGTCATGTTGACAGGTGTTTTTATGCTTTTGTTTTTGTATCAAAAACTCAGCCTTTTGCACATCTGTAAGCAAACGATTAATATGTTGCACCTTTGACAGCTGGGATATTGTGTTTGTAAGACTTTTGTTATAAGGGACAGTTATATCAAATTTTGAAGTGGACTTCTCTGTAGCCTTTGAAGAAGCGAGGCATTTTCACAGGTGAGCAGGTTGCTCAAAGAGGCCCTTGCTGATTTGGTCTAGCAAAAGCCTTGTTAGCTGTCCTAAGTTCTTGCATTTAGATGGTTTTGTAATGAAGTTATTGAAGAGAGGTGTATACACCTCAACAGTGAACTGAACCAAAGATTTTTATGTAACTCTACAACAAATTGCAGAGTTTAGCTTGATGTAATATTGCAAGCAAGGCTCTTTAGCAGAGCCTTATGTACTAACTCTCTAATTACATATATGAATATTGGTTTAAAATGAGTCATCTTATTAAGAAAAAACAATGACATTTTAGAAGAATCTTATAAATGTCAAGGCAAACGCAATCTTGAGGAAACATTAATCTCCTCTTAATTGTTGCAGTCACAAATGAAATTATCAGAATGGACAATAATTAAAATGAGCTGATTGGTTTCATGGATGTTTGAAGTGTAAATAGTATCAGCACTTTTGCAGAGTGGCTGAACTGAGAAGATCTTTTGATTAGAAAAACATAGTGGCATGGCCAAAATCCTATCCTTCCTTACAAAGTTCTTTCTTACTTATGTGCATGAAAAAAATCTTTCTTTTGGCATAAAATGCTCCAATAAGACTATATAGCTGGTTAGAAAATGCTGGTATGATTTGGGCTTTTAGGTTTTGTTTTTTGGGGTTTTTTTTCCCCAAAAAACCAGGATATATTTCAACAGGGATTTTCTCAGGAACCATTGTCAGCTGTAGCAGAGCCTACAAGTGTTACAGTGCAGGCTGTGTGTGGATGTCTGTGAGAACAGAGTCATATGCAGGAGCCAAAATGTTCACCTCTGATACATGAATCGCAGGTTGAAGTCTCAGTTCCAGTTGGCAGAACAAGGATCTCAATTTGATTTAAAGTCTTGAAATAGAAGACTTGTGCGGGAAAAATGCAAACATCGTAGAAACAGAGTGCATTTCTTTACAAGGGGTGGTATTTAATTCTTTTTAAAAGATAGAAGAGCATAAAGTATTAAACAAGGCATTTACTTCCAAGCTCTGTGGTCATGAACCTTACAGTGTATAAAATAAACAAATTAAATCCTCTAGATAAATAAAGCAGACATTGACCTGTGGCCCAGGTGACTGGTCTAACCACTGTGCCCTCAGCCATACAAGCACAAGGCAGCACCTTTGCATACAGGAAACAATGTATTGTATTTCTGGGAGAAAGAGGCTTGACTGTAGAACATCCTGCCTGTTACTTGTGTTGAGCAATGGAAGGAAACAAACGGCAGCTCTGCATGCCTAGACATAGCTGTAGGTCTTTTGTGGTTCTGAAGCAAAATATTTTGAGTAAAAATACCTTGGACCTGATGATTTTTTTTTATCCTGCTTCAACTACTGTTATCCAAACCGTTTTCTATTTAATTCCAAAATTATTCTAAAATCTTACAATTCTTATGAAACCTCCTGCATTTTGCTCAGTTGTACTCAAGAGTTTCTATTTATCTCTTCCAAGTATTGATGTGAAACAGTTGTTCCAGGTTCAAATAGGTTTCCCGTATTAAAATAGCAAAGAAAAAAAAAAAAGAAAGGAAAAAAAGAAGAAAAAAATAGAACAGTTAAAATTGCTTTTTGTCTGATCTTAGTCGTCAGTGGGTTGCAGATCCATTCCAAATCCCATTGAATTTGATGAGGTGACCAGTTTAAAGACGCCATTATGGCATATTACGACATAAATTTTTAAAATAGAGGAAAACTTACACAGATATTTAAGTGAGTATATTAACACACTTGAAATATCCAAATTAAAAAAAAAAAAAAAAACCAAAAAAAAACCACCCAAAAAAAACCCCCCAAACCAAACCACAAAACAAACAAACAAACACACACACACACACAAAAAAAAACCAAACCAAAACAAACCCAACCTTTATAACTGGTAAGAAAATATAACCTAAAAAGAAATTTCTAATAATTACTCTATCTACAGTCTTAATCATCCAATGGACCTTGTTTAATTACTGCATTAATAATAAAGATACACTTGGCTTTAATTTTTTACTCTTGTGTATTTTGGGGCAGTCAGTAATTCTACATCTGTATTAGCTGCCTAACATACTTGTGAGAATAAAATAGCCTATTGAGTACTTGGACAAAAAAACTGTGTTTTGCTGTTTGGTCGATCTGTTTGAATCTGACAGACTGGGGCATTTTTTTCAGTTTTACTATTTACTGCTAGTAGTCTTTGATGGACACATAAATCAGGTAACACTATTTCAGCTTCCTAATAAGGGAACTGATGTTATTTAGGGGGGAAAGATCATTTAAAAATCAGTAAATTCTTTATTTTGCATGTATATGCACTCATTATTCACATGTCTTTGATGGGAACTACGGTCAGTGCTCACACATTTCATGTAGAATTATTGTAAATAAGATTACAGAGACAGGAAAACAAATCATGTCCTGTCATGTTTGGCAAGCTTTTTAAGCAGGAATTTTTCATTTGATTTTCTTTTGTGGAAGAATAAAAATCTCAAAATTTGCTGCTAGGAAAACCTCACATCTGTCTCAGAGAACGCCTGGTGCACAAATTCTTAAGGGTGGGATGATATTATTGGGAAAAAATACTAGATGTTTGCCGTGTTCTTACACTTTTCCCTCAGGCACATTTTGTTGATCACTGGAAGAGAGAGTACACTGACATAGATGGATATTTAATTTTCACCCAACTATGTTATCCAAAGTGACAGTTTCCACCATTTCCCAGTCCTCTTATAAGGAAACTGCTGACCTACATTATTCCAACAACCTGTCCTCTTTACACACCTTAGCATGTCAGTGGCCTTCTCCAAAACTTCTCATGCTTGGATGTTTTCATGAGATTGATTTAGAAATTTCTTGTGAATGAGATATGCTACAAGATCACAAGAAGAAATTAGGCAAATCTTTTGGAACATAGTATGAATAAAGTTAAAACTGATGTAAAAAGTAAAATTCATCCTCATGCAAAACCAAATTCAAACAAGAAATGGAAATATTTAATAGAAAAAATTATAATTAAATCTCATTCTTTTCTGGGTGCAGAGAAAATGTTGAGAAGGTATTAGTTTTCCCTTATGGGAGTTAGGATCACTGTTACTGGCAGCATTTCGACTTGAACAAAGATGGAAAACTGCAAACTTCTTAGCAACTTGTTCCTCAAACCTTCTGAAAGTATTTTTTCCTTCAACAAATATTGTGACAAAGGCAGTACTTCGAGGTCTTATGTTCAACCAGTCCAAATCAACATGCCAATCCTATGTGATATCTGAAAGGTTATCCTAAGAAAGCAAGCTTTTGGACATTGATTGGGACTATTGAAAAAAGGATTTTGGAAATACTTTAACTTGTTAGGTTGGCTCTTTATCTGTCTGCATCTTTATGTGGACTGTTTCTTCTCTGTGCACCATCCTAAATCACCTGCTCAAAACAGGTTTGTTAAGTTCTCATAAGTTGGGTGGGGTTTTTTTGTTGTTGTTTTTTTTTTTTTAAATAATGCATAATGCATAAAAAATGTTGCCACTGATGACCTCCTCATTAACCAGAACTGGAGATGGAATGTACTGAAATGTTTCAGTGCTAATGATGTTCAGAGTGTGGTTTTTGTAATAAGGGATCAATGATCAATTTTTGTGTGACTTCTCAAGATACATGCCACTGGTAATGCCCATGGATTAAGTAGGCAGTGCTCTTAATTCATCCTTAGATATGTGTTGTGCAGCATAATTTACATATTTTCAAACACCGTAAATCTGCCCTATTGAAATAAAAATAAATTTTATTGTCTGCTAACAAAAGACACTAAAAGTAATAAAAATGTGGAAGGATGGGAAATAAATACTTAAAAAATCCTATTTTAGAGTAAGGGTATTTTTACATTTAAAATGCAAGAAAGGCATTTTTAAAATTAGGATTAACTTGTGCATAGTTGTCTCAATACATTTCACTGGCAATACAATTTAAAAAAAATAAATTAAACTTTCAAATATTTATTGCTTTAATTTTATTTGGTTCCTTGCTTACAAATGTATGTGCCTTTCCTCTCTTCCTTCCTTCTAATGGCATGTGGATCACAGGTATTGCACAGATCATGGCTGAGGTACAGTGATCTGTAATAGAGTTGTAGGACTATTTTGAGCTAGTAAAAACCCAAACTATTAGTGAGATACGAATACATTCACAGTTCCAGCCACACATTAAGTATACATGTCCTGCTGTGGGAAGACATGGAAGTTGAATTAAAGAAGCATTTCTCCTCCAGTCTTAGTATTTTCTTAATCTAGTAGTATTTTTTTTGACTTTGATATTCACTTGAGGGATTATACTTTATGAAATGACTGGATTAAACTGGATCCAAGACTGGGTTAAACCTGTTCTAGTGGGATATGTCCCTGCCCATGTCAGGGGGGGATTGGGATTAGATGATCTTTAAGGTCTCTTCCAATCCCTTAACATTCTATTATTCTGTACTTCTGTGAAATTAAACTTTAGTTTGTATGCACTTCACATGAAGTGCAACAAATGGAGATTATAGTGGAACCGTAGCATCAGAGTTCACTAAAGAAGTTTTTCTGCAGCTATTTTGAATGTAAGGTTGACAAAGGTATTTGTCTATATCTAGACAAATCCAGACAGGGAAAAACTGTAAGGAACAATTA
>VXBB01015069.1:198665-218040 GCA_013399915.1 Illadopsis cleaveri
TTAACGCTAAAATGAAAACTAAATCTAATCCTGTCCTCTTAATACTTGATTATACACTGAGCGTTTATAACACTTTCTAAAGAAATTATACACAATGTGAACTTGCATTAAAGGACCAGGAAATGAAGTATATATTGAATTAATCACTTAAAACTGTATCATGGAAGTGCTGCTAGACAGCAACTACGTAGGTCTGCTGATAAAAAACAAATAAAACTGATTCCAGTTGTCTATATGAAGTATCAAGGTGTCTGACATAATAAAATATTATTACTTGAAGAAGGACTGCAGATTTACTCCCGATTAACAGGAGGCAATAAGCCCCACTCTAGCCTTGTTTTCAAAGGTGATAAATGCCACGACTCCCTCCAAGGCAAAGTTCTGTTTGCATCATACTCTGTCTAGTTTTAGAGCATATCACTGTGATATTTGATTTTTTGTTTTTTTGGTTGTTTGGTTGTTTTGTTTTTTTTCTTTTCTGGATCACTTACATTTACTATACACTATTATAGTTATTTTTCTCTTTTGCGATCTGAACTCCAACTCCTGTGTTGTGTCTTCTTCCTTAAAAGATCAAATTTAACAATGGAAGCTGTGGATAAAGTGTTAGTTGTGCTTGTTCCTTTATTATTTCTGGTTGAACTAAGGCATATGAAATGCAAGGTCAATGATACCTAACTGAAACATTGATTAAAGTGCTGAAAATCATCTCTGGACAGAGATGTTCCCTCTGTCATTAAAACAATCCTGTTCCATTCTTGCATCTGAACCATTTATTAACCCCCTAGCACTTTAAAATAAGTTATATAAGATTGAAATTTAGGTTTAAGAAAATAGAGTTAGTTCTCTCAGACTCTGTCTGGTCCATTTCATGTACTGCAATCAGACAGAATTTTGTGAAGATGATCTCTTCAGCCCACAGAACAATCTGGTCTAATATTGTACTCATATTGCAGTTTAGTACATTTACATGCTACAGAGATTGAATCTGTGTCCTTTCCAATAATCATAAATGTGATCACTTTTTTTCCTCCAAGGATTCGGGGGAAATCATCATAAGATCCTTGAAAGTAGTACTTGTTTAGTGGTTTTGGAAGGCAACTTACTAGTTTCAAGTGTTCATTAAAGATAAGGTACGGTCAAAAAATTAGGGCTATCTAAGTATCAGGGGAATGAGTCAAAGTAGTATATTTTTGGTTTTTCTTTTTTGCCTTGGAGTTAAATTTATATGGAAGGATGTTTTTACCATCTTCCTAGTTCTTTCCCAGCTAACTGTGGAAAACTGATATGCGGACATAAATTTTCTAACTTCGGTCTACATTTTCCAGTTTGATTTCAGATATAGAACTTTCTTAACAAAATCTCCTGAGAAACAGTATAGACATAGAGATAATTTTAGAATTTCTTTTTAGAAGTTCACTGACTTGTTTTAAATTATTTTTGTTTCCAAGGGCTGCTTGATTAGAATTCTATATTTTTCAGTGATTTCCTCTACCCCACCCCCACCTATTAACATTTACTGGTTTTATATGTTCTTGCTTCTTTTTCTGCCTAGAATATATTCTGTAAATGACAATGTTGGAAGGCCACAAAGATATTATCATGTAATACTCTTCCTGGTTACTGTATCATCTTTTTTTACTATTTTAATAGTTATCTGCTCCAGTGACACTCTCCATTTTAATGTACAGTTCTTGCTTGTCTTCACGTGTAGAGTATGCTGAGTTTTTTGATAAGAATACTAAACTACAGGTATGTCAAATAGAATAATTTATGCTAGCTTATTAAAACAGGTTTTTCTGTGGGAGGTGGGCAAATATATAAATCATTTCTGTTACAAAAACTTCCTGAGTCCATCATAAATCTGTGAGGAAAGCATGTTCTCATACATCTTAAATAACCAAAACCTATAGAATCTGGGTCACTCTTAGATGACAAAAAGCTATAGAGTCTCTCATTCTCTACTTTACCTTGCAAAAACTAGATGGAGAGAGGCAGGGGGTTTTTTTAACAACTTGTAGCATACTCATTGCAATGGAAGCATTGAGTATGAGATGGTGGTAGAATAGCTGGCAGATTTTAGAAATCCACACCACTGATTGTGTTAATCAGCAAAATATCTGCCTTTTAGTGATTATTAAAATCTCAAGCAGTTTTTCCTGGAATGGAGTGACTATTATTTGTATTTTTTTAGTAATATTTTTTGGTTTCTTCCAGTTATTGAAATGTTTCAGAAAACCACCACATTGTTCAGAAATGACACCACAGTGTCTTCTCTTTCCAATACCTATTCTGAGGTATTTATACCAAATACACTAAGTTCATTTTCTTCTCATCACTTCCTTACTCTTATCAAATACCAATCGTGAGTAGTACATCTGGTTTCACTAGTATCTTTCACCAATATTCATGAAGCTAACATTGATGTATTTTCATTTGCTTATGCTCACTTGTGTGTCTGCCAGGAAGAAGTACATTCATACAGTCTATATGAGAGCTTTTTAGTGAAATTAATGCTACATTCAGCTGGGTCTTTCATCAGGAAGGAGCACTCCACAGGCAATGGTGCAGCACAGAAGCTCTTTGGGACAGGAAGGAAGAGTTTCTGCCTCAGCTGAGATTTTCAGAGAGCCGTCAGTAGGAAGCCTGAGGAGAAAATATGAAATGAGAGAAAACTTTCATCACAAGTCAAAATCAGCCTCAGGCTGGGCAAAACCTTGAGGTGGTGTGGTGGTGAATACTGTCTCTTCTTTCCTGGTACTTGCTAATACATCAGGAATTCTCAAAAAGCACCATGTGGAAAACTGCTCCCCAGTGCTGCAACAACTCCTTTAAAAGTTGGCCCCAAAAATAAGAGGGTGTCCCCCTAATGGCTATTAATGCCAGAATAGCACAACGCACCATGTTGTTACCACAGCATGGCAGTGGCACAACCTCAAGGCAGTGGGGAGGTACCTAAGAAACCCTTTATGATTACAGAGAAGAGATTTTTAGACATGAAGGACAGAAGGAGCTGTTCAGTTGGCTGGTCTGATCTGAGTTCACAAGCAAACTGAAATAAAGGACTTCCTCAGAGTAATTTTTATTTCCAATCAGGCATTCTTGATTTACAAATTCCTGGTTTGAATAGTTCCCAGCAGTGCTTGGCCAGTGGATCCAGTGGCTAATTACTGCCATTATGGAAATCAGCATGTGCTTTATTTGCAGGATACATTCCGCTAACATTAGCTTACAGACATGAGTTGGTTTTTTGGTGTTAGGTTTTCATCTTTTGATAATTTTACCTGATACAATGCAGTACAATATTCTTCCATTGTTTAAATGAGGGAACAAAAAGTTGCAAGGGTAGCGGAGACCCAAGTCAGTAGTAAAATAAAGTAGTAAGATAAGAAAATCTGATCCAGTAGAATATCAAATATTATGTGTGGTAACATTTGTTTAAGATTATTTCCTCTGAATCTCCTTAATTCTATTCACATTGTAACAGTGCAGCTATAAATATGCCAGTATTAGCTAAATTTATAAGATATTTTAGTGAGAAGGCTAGGGGAGGGTTAAATGACTGTCTAAAACAACTGAAGACCAAAATGAAATTGGAAAACCAAAATAGATTAACAGATTTTGTTTTGGATTTGGGGAATGTAATTTTAGTTGCATCTTGTCCTTGACTGCCACAGACTAGAACAGTCAAAATAGAACATGTAAAGATGATATTTTAAAAGAAGCTAAACCAAGAGAGACTCTTTGGACCTGAAGCATTACTTCCTCTTCCCCTTCTCCACAAACATAGGATAGAATGTCTTAATATTGGCTGGTACTTAGGAATATAAACATCATATATATTAGAAACCATCAGGCTGTGAAGTTACATCTTACATGAAAATCATCTTAGAGGTTGTAAAATACTAACAATATTTTGTTTTCTTATCTGATGTGACATAGTCTTACACAGATCACGGATATTATAAAATCAAACCCATGAAATGCTGTGTCAAGCATAAAATTAAATTACAGGAATAATTTAATTTTTTTAAAAATTCATTATTTTTTCTTTTACCAAATATAAAATTCATCCTTTTTTCTGAAGTTGAACTTAACTGCAGAATAGTAATTTCGCATATAGATCATCAGTTCTTTGTGCTGCTACATTATTCCCTTACTCTTCCCTCCCCAGTCTCCCCAGTTAGTTACAGAGTCATTTTTCTGCATACGAAGTCACATATAAACTCTCTCTGATGTTCTCCTCTAAGATTTCTGTAATCTTAATTCATAAAATCCTCAGTGACAGTGCTTTGCTTTGATTTCCTTTGCTTTGCATCTGGAGCATCTGGCATATCCGAGTGGCCTCATGTGTAAGCCAGGGACAGAAGATACTCACTCTGGTCTCTCTCTTTCAGGATTTGGTATTCATACAGTCCTGGTTATGATGCTTCAGTCTGTTTACACTCTCTAATGAATTCATACAAAATTCCTTTGAGATAGAGAGGATGTACTGCTGTTCCCTTTTTATAGGTGGGTGTTGCAGCACCACCAAAAAACCTGTGATGCCTTTTGAAAAAGAATTAATTGTTTTTTCTTTTGCTTTTGAAAAAAAGCAAAACAACATACAACATTCAGCTCTCTGAAGTCAAGATTCAAATGAAGCCCTGCTAATTCCAACTGGTCCTTAATGACTGGCTGGGAAGTTGTGTGACAGAGAAATTGATGTGGCTAATGACCCCGTCTGGTTTGGTAAAAGCTTGTAGTCTGGATTATTTCAGCTCTGTCCTCATCAGTCTACCTCACCCTCTGGCTGGGACAAAATATTCTCAGCAGACAGAACTTCCTATTCGGCAAGAGCTGCCCTGACTTTAAATAATAGCTTTCCAGGCTGTATATTTCCTTGTGGACACCTCTCTTGTATTTTGACCTTCATCTTCTTGATGGACTGAGATCTGGCTCTTTAATGGTGTGTTGAACCATAGCCAGATTTTATTTTCACTATTTCCTCTTTTTTGTTTTTGTTGTTTTCCTTCTTCTTGCTAATAAAACTATTAGAATCTGAGAAAAATTCTGCTCATTAGAGCACAGGTGACAAAAGGAGATGTTTATACCGTTCAAGAGATGTGTTACTAAATCTCTTAAATTTTGCAAAGTTGAGCATTGAAATACTTAAAACAATGTGGGAGCGTGTATCTTTCCCAAGATCAAATAGGAGTGTTCTGTCATATTTCAAATTTGTGGCCAAAATTTTTGTCTTTTTCCTGTTTTATGGATCCATACCTGAAATGTTGTATATGGAATAAAAACTACCAGTATATTCATTTGTTTTTCATTGCAGGAAAAGGATTCTTACAAGATGCGGTACTAAAAATAAATGACTTCTCTCACCAAACATGAGTGTTTTGGGTCCCTGAAGGTGCTAGAATATAAGTCTGTGTTTTCTCCTCAATTTCACACTCCAGTTTTGCTAACACTACCTATTAAGAGTGAATTAGAGTGAATCGCAAAGAATTTAATAAAAAAATAGTGTGGAAATATGAAAATATATATAGGTTTTGTAAAAATACTTCTGCTGTGAGAATCTTATCCTTTAGCACACCTTATATAGCCTCTTTGATAAAAAAAAAAAATTGAAGTTGTTTTAGAATGAATGGTAAATCTTAGGTTTTTGATGTTTCTTGTTTTAAAGAAAACAGAGCAAAATGTATAATCAGTATTTGTGTTAATTACTTAATATGGTTGAATTATAAGTGGTTAGTTTTTAATTTATGTGAATTCATTTATTAAGCTTAACACAGAAAAACTTTCATGGGGGAAAATTTTTCAAAAAGAGATTTGCATTATAGATATCCTTTTATATGATCAGTTTATCCTTACACAGTACTAAATACTCACTTTTATTTTGATACGCAAGATCTGACTTTCAGTCTGACTATAATTAATTAATTTATACCAAGAATAAGAGAGGGTAAAAAAATATGTGTCTGAGTGCCTGAAGGAAACCTGAATATCTGTTTGCTGTAGACACAGTCCAGACTGAAATGATTGCTAGAGAGTTACATGGCTAAAGGGGGAGATGTGAGAGTCCTGTGTGTGTTGTAGGGAAAGTTGCCATGGCTGCTTTAAGACTTACAGCCCACTTCCCTCTAAGCCTGAGGATCATGTTCTTATTTTCAGCAATAAGAACAGTTCAAATGTACGCACTTCCTTTTCATGACTCTTGCTCTACTTGTGAGAGAGCTCTCAAAATTGGATTTTCACTGTTCTAGCCCAATCTTTGCAGTTAAGTCAACAGTCTTCCTAAATTATCAAATAATTCAAAGAATTATCAGATTCATACATAATTTATAGAGTATATCATTAGTTTAGCCAGACATATCTGTTTTCCTGTAGAGGTTAATCTGTCTGTTATATGAATTAAATTTTATTTCACATGAATAATGTTTTTTGTTCCTATATAGGGGCCTATTCATTCAATCTAAAGGGAATTATCGGAGTTTTTGAAGAAACTATTAAGGGCCTATTTGGTATGTTTAGGAAAAAAAAGAAAAAAAAAACCAGATTATTTTGAGTTTCAATCAGTTTCAATGCCTTGCATTTGATAGAGTTAATATAAATAAAACATTGTAATGTTATGTTTCATGCTCAAGTAATATCTCTCTTCTTGCATTTTCAACGATTTGCCTTTTTTCAGGCTTCTAGATGAGAGCCCAAACTCTGCTAGAGGTCAGCCTGGTTCAGGAGATACCAGTAGATAAAGCAGATGGATATATCTTACCTGAAATGAAGCATTATCTTTCCTGTTCGTGTGTGTGTATTTATCTCTACAGTCATTATAGCTACTGGTAACAGCAATGAATCTTTTCAGACAAATCATCTAGCTGAGGAAAAAAGAGAGAAAAGTGAGAAAAACCAGTGCTCCCACACCTAGAAGTTTGCCTGTACAGCTCATGAGTGCCAAACAGTTTGGACATTTACGTATTTGCTGCTTGTTTAAAACAATGACTTAAGAGTTTTGCTGAATGTAGACTTCAGAAAGGGTGAGTAAAACATCTCTTACCTGTGGTTTTCACTTAGTTTTAGAAAAATCAAGTTTTACCAAGAAAAGGAAATGCTTTAGGAGGCATTCTTGTGGAGGGTAATAATGCCAATAAGATGCTAATATCTGTAGGACCATTACTTTCTTTTTGTAGAATTGGCAGAATTGTGGGTTTCTGAATGGGGAAAAAAAAAAGTATCACTTATATGTATGCAGAAGCACAGAAGAGAGAACAATACCAGATGTAATTTTGAGAAACGAGATTTGCATAAGGTCTTGGTTCACAGTGTTTGCAGATGTTGTGGCAAGGGCAAAATAAATTATTTAGATGTGTCAAGGTGAGGAGAGGACCCACATTTATATCAGAATACTTGTTATAGTGGACAGAAAACCCAACAAGGGAAAAGAAGAGGATGCCTTTTGAATGCAAGAGAGGTTAAGTATGAAAAAGAAGTACAATAATGGCAAAGGAGGGAAAAGGCACTCACTGGAAAGAAGAAAATGCTTTTGAGTGAGTGGGGAACAGCTATAAAAATACAGAATCTAAAAAGTGTAAGGGTTTTCTAAATTTATGATGGAAGATTGAAATTATAAAATGTGATATCATGAAGAGGAAACAGGAATCAAATAGGATGTTGAATTCCGTAGCAGAGTTAAAATACCAAGGAAAAAAATAGAAGAAAATTCTGGAAGTTGTAACCCTTGAATGAATACTCTTAGTACTACTACTGCTACTAAAGGTGAATTATTTTTAAAAATTCCTCCAAATCATTGATGTCCCTTACTAATTTTGAAAATGAGGTATCTGAAACACCAGAAGACTATAAATAGAATAGCCTTTAAAATGGGAGCTGGTCAGAAAATGACAAAACCATTTCAGAATTGTAGCATTTCTCTGTTAGACTGTAGTGATAAAAAGAGTGCTAGCTATTGAGATTTCACCCATTTAATGTTTTGTCCTTTCTTGAGGACACAATAGCATAATTTCATTATCACAGAGTGCTAGTTACTGGACTGATTAAAATTAGCCAAGATAGTAACAATTGCGACTTGTATTTGTTTAAGCTTGTATTGAGAACCTGTAAGGGTTCTCCAGGAGAATCTAAAGACAGTCTCTGTGTGGTGCAGAATTGTGAAAGCATTTGTGATGAGCTCAGGCTGCAGCTGGCAGCTGAATGTCAACTTTCAGTTTTCAGTCTTGAATTACAGGTTTTAAATGCCTCCACCTAACTTAAGTATAACTTACAGAATATGCTGAGTTGGAAGGGACCCACAAGGATCGTCAGAGTTCTACTCCTGGCCCTGCAAAGGACCATCCCCAAGAGTCACACCATGTGCCTTAAAGTGTTGCCCAAAAATGCTTCTTGAACACTGTCACTCTTTGTACTGTGACCACTTCCCTGAGGAGCCTGTTCCAGTGCCCACTCTCTGGGTGTATAAACCTTTTCCAGATACCCAACCTAAACCTCCCCTGACTCAGCTTCATGCCATTTCCTTGAATCCTGTCATGAGTGAAGAAATCAGTGTCTGCCGCTCGTTTTCCCCTCGCAAGGAAGTTGTAGGCTGCAATGAGGTCTTGCCTCAGTCTCGTCTCCAGGCTGAACAGACCAAGTGAACTCAGCCACTCCTCATACGGCTTCCCCTGCAGACTTTTCACCACTTCATGGCCCTCCTTTGGATGCTCTCTAATAGTTTAGTACCTTTCTTATGTTGTGGCACCCAAATCTGCCCCCAGCACTGGAGGTGAGGCTGCCCCAGTGCAGAGCAGAGCAGGACAATCCCCTCCCTTGCCCGGCTGGCCATGCTGTGCCTGATGCACCCCAGGACAGGGTTGTCCCTCCTGGCTGCCAGGGCACTGCTGGCTCAGATTCAGTTTGTAATTGACCAGGACATCCAGGTCCCTTTCAGCAGGGCTGCTTTACAACCTCTCATTCTCTAGTCCATACACACAGCCAGGTGCAGAATATGGAGCTTGCCCTTCTTAAACTTCCTACAGTTCGTGATTGCCCATCTCCAACTTGTCCAGGTCTCTCTGCAGGGCCTCTCTGCCCCAAGGGAGGCACTGTGTTTCAGCACATCAACAATTGAAGAAATACAGTAAATATTTGAATGAAAGTTTGGACACGTATAATTAGAGTAATTGAAAATGGTGTTATATATAATCATGCATGATGTGATTTTCAATTGAGGTAAGATTAATCATTTTACAGGTAGAATCTGTCTCATTGAAAAGAATGGACAGAAGGAAGGTCAAGAAATTTTAACAAAAGAATGAAAAGCAAGATATTGAAGTATTAAAATTTTCTAGCCAAGAACTGTGTAATATTTCAGATTCATCTCAGTCTCCTACCCCTTTTAACTAAGAAGAAATGTATTTTGACAGAAAAAGAGATTCATAGGTTAGCCTGGAGCAAAATGTTCTTATTTTTCTGAATCTTCAACTGCATTTGAGAAGATGGCCAGTAGTATGGTTTATATTTTTCTGACATCTCTGCTTTTCTCTTTTGCCTAAAGCAGAGTGAAAGTGTAGGCAAGAAGGAACTGTAGAATTCTCCTTTCAAAAAATGCTGAAGGCCTGCTGCTCCTCAAAGTGGATTTTTTCAAAGGACAATTAAGAGTTTCTGACACCCAACTAAAATCTTCTTTAAATCTGAATCAAGATTTAACCAAGAAGTTTTGACTCTTCTCTTTTAAGGGTGGGAGAGCTCTACTTAGTGAAGTGAAACAGACTTCCACTTTTTTAGAACAGTAAAGTTTCATATAGATAAAAGGAGCTTCATTAAACAAGTCAGTTATACAATATTACTGACACACAGGATAACTCAGAAGTGTGCTGATAATCCTTACATCATGATTAACAGAAATTTACACAATTTTTTCTTTACAGAATAGCTGTTTTCTTTTTTTAAATATTTCACTTGAGCTACATGAATGAAGCAAATGTACTGAGAGGATACAGAAGAGTATTACAAAGAAATTAAAATAAACAAAAAAATTACGTCCGTATTATTTTTTAATTATTGTGGTTAGGAGATGTACATTTTTTGACATTTCAGGCTTGTATCAAGTACAAAACCTTGTGTTCCAAGGTTTGCAAGGATGAGTGTGGGGAAAATACTTCACATCTAGTTTCTAAAAGAGATTAAAATCCCTGTGCATACAAAAAACCCAAGACTTGTTTGACAAAACTAATAACAGTGTAATCTTATGTTCAATTTTCTTCCTTCCAATCAAAGAACCACACAAATTGCACTATGAGCACATTAAATCAGCTAACATGAACTCTATGTGGAAATGATACGTTTTTTCAGCATTTAAGATAGTCTGTCAAAAGGGACTTGAGATTTAAATTAAGCAATGCAATATTTATTGCTAATGGAATTTTGTCTGAGGTATTCTGATTTATTAATCAGAAAAAGTACCCTGCAAGCTTTTCTGGATAGAATTGATAAAAGTTTTTTTGAAGGATGTTATGTGCTTCGGCATGGTGCTTCCCCCACACTCAGCTGTGGGAAGTGCAGTACAGTTTACAAGATGTTCTTTCAGCTGAATTACCAGCACAATTTACTGGATGTTCCAGGGATTCTTCTCTCATTCAGGCATTTCCTCATCTGGAGTTCCTTATCCTTCTACCAGGATAAAAGGGTATGACTGCAAACCGAGACAAAAAACCCATAAAGATCCAGGAAGCACTGGATTTTGGCTCAGTACTTGAGTGAAATTGCAAACACCTGAGATAGAGATGTAATTTCAATATATACTTTATTAGGACACTAAGTGGCAATACTCAGTATATTCAGCTTCTGTGAATAGCAGTTATAAAAAAATTACCAATTTTGGATAAATTGAATATACAAATGGTTTTGCTTTAGTACCGATGCTTATCATTTGTTTATTATGTTCTGTTCCAGGAACTGGATGTAGTTCATTTATTCCATTTGTTTCCAAAATGAAGATACTTAAGAAGACTATTTTCTGACTGCATGAATCAAAAAATCTTGATAGAACTAATGTTAATCAGGCTACATCCTACTTAAGTGTGTGCCCATATACATATAGGCATATTTTACATGTATATATGGTGTGCATATTTCTCTGTAGTATGCAAATTTCATTATAGATACATATATACATATATTTGTATTTTCAAGTGCAAAAACTGTATATGAGTGAATTGAGCAATTAAGACTACTTCTCTACAAAGTATTGATGTGTAGACATTGAAGTAGCTTCCTGGTACTAAATTATTCTAATATTCCTAGCTTTCAAAAAGGCTTGTTCTTTTCTCTTCAGTGATGTACCAGTTTCCTGCCTTAGGTAAGACTTATAGCCAAGAGTTGTAATTTATCATTTTATAAATTTACTTGACCTAAGCTTTAGTGTTAAATTTACCAATTATCTCTTTTACTTCTCTAGTAAAAAGTCTTTCCATCTTTGTAATCTTCTATTATCTGCTGGGAGATAAGGGGGAAGTCTTTGGGAATTTGAGTTGCTTCAACTTTGTCAGTCCCTAATTAGTTATTCCTCATGATCCTGTGAGTAGCATATCAAAGTTTTTTGTGATACCAAGAGCCACAAGACACAGTTTATACAACGTAGATAGCCAGAAGAGAAATATGTGGGCACTCCTGAGAAGAGAGAAAACTATGGTTTCCCAGGGCTTTCTCTACTCTGCTGAGGCAGATGTGATTGGATTGTTCTAGACACTCAGTGCAAGTATTTAGCTTACAGCCAGGGCAAGGAGCAGTTTGGATATCAGCAGTCATTGCTGACTCATTTCCTTCACAGATGGGTGTCCCAGTTTCCTTTTGCCTGTACACCACCTTCCTTGACTGATGGTGTCGTCTTAGACACAATTGGGTTGCTTGGGCTGCGTGCAGCCAATAGCCACTGGATATTCATGTCTAACCTAATGTTACATAGATTAAAGGGAAAAAAATTATCTGTAGACCCAGCTTCTTTTCAGAGCATCTGTATCTGGGAAGAAACATTGCTCCAACATGGTATATCGTCTCTAACAATGGCCAAAAGTTGTGTCAAATGAGGCCCGCAAATGGAATCAAACAGGATGATTGAGGCTGGAAGACTGAGAAATACCAGGACCAATCTCTCTTCTCAGAGCAGTATCAATTAAAGCAAGTTGCTCAGGATTGTGTCTCATTGAGTTTTAAATATGTCCAGGAATGGAGACTTCAAAACCTCTCTGTCTCAGTGTTTGACCATCTTCGCAATATAAAAGCACATAAAGCACATTTTTGTTTTGTGAGGTGGGCACATAAAGCACATGCTATTGTTTTGTGATTTTTTGTTGTTGTTTCTTTTTAAGGTTTGAATGGGGTTTTTCACGTCATTTTATGCCCATTGTCTCTTGCCCTGTCACTGGATACTACTGAGAAGAGTCTAACTCTTTATTCTTAACTTCTCCCATCAGGTATACATATTGATAAAATCCTTCTAAGTCTTCTCTTCTCTGGGCTGAATAGTCCCAGCTCTTTTTTGTCTTCTTTTATGTCAGATACCCCAGTTCCTCGATCATTTTCATGGTTTTTGCTGGACTTGCCTCAGAAAATCCATATCTGTCTTGTCCTGGGAAGCCCCAAACTGGACACAATATTCTAGATATGTCTTATCAGGGCTGGGAAAATGGAAAGGATCACCTCCCTTGAGTGACAATCAAAGGTGTTCCATATACTGCCCAGATGCTGTTCATGTTCTTTACTTCAAGCACACAGTTGCTAGTTCATGGTCAACTTGTTGTCCACCAGAGCCCCCAGGTCTGCTAGAAAACATCTGCTTTCCAGAAAGTCCTCCAGTGTATAGTGATGCAGGGTATTATTCCCCCTGCATGCAATTTCCGTTACTGAGCTTCCTGTCAGCCCATGCCTTCAGCCTGCTGAGGTCCCTCTGAATGGCAGTAGAATGCTCTGGTGTATCAAACATTCCTCCCACTTTCATATCTTCTCCAAACTTGTATCCGTTGCCCTGGCCACTGCTGAATAGGTCATAGACAATTGTTTGTTGTGATATCAGCCCCTGGGGCACATGTGGCTCCATCCTCAAGGTTCAGCTCGCTGACTTCTTGAGCTAAGTGTCCTTTCTATAAATTTAATACTTCTGTATGTATGAATTTATCTGTCATGAACTTTTCCTCACCTCACTTAAGCGGGGCACTTGCTAGCAGAGGTAACTTGCCTGGGTGTCAGTGATGCTCAGGATTTCAGACCTGTCAACAGAACACCACAGGAGGGTCAGTGGGGTGCTTTTAATTCCCAACAGTCACATTATTTTTCTAAGAGACACTTGGTTATTAAGCTTTTTAAATTTATTTAGTGGCAGACGTCACATAGTCACAGTTGGTAAATTTATTAGAATTTCTGCTTATAAAGTAAAAATGAGAGAGCTTAGATACTGTGAGATATCTTCTGACAAATTCTTTCACAAATAACAACTACGGTATTAGTTTATGAGTCCTATTTAATTATAAGCTTTTTAAAATGATTGCACCAAAGTTATATAAAATTTGCATTATAAATGTACCAGTTATGAAGAAAATTGCCTCTGAAAATCAGAAAAAAATTAAAATAATTCACTAATTATAAAATAACTCGGTTTGTGTTTAGCTGATGCTTTTTCCAGGAGACTGACAAATCAATAGAAATTGAAATTGGTTTGTTGGCTGAATAATTTTGAAGCTCAAATTTCAGCTAAATGGTCCAAGTGGAATTAATTTTATCAGATTTTTAAAAATTGATTGGCGTGTGAGAGAAAAATCCATGACAGTAGTATAATACATGAACACCTTGCAATGTATAAGAACCACACAATTATCTGTGATAAATATGGATGACTGTAATGGCTTATGGGAATTCTTTTTAAAATTTTGCCAAGGACATCAGAACCAAAGGGATAGTAAGAAATTACAACTCTAAACATGATTATAGAATAGTCAGCATTTTTCTATAAATTAAAAAAAAAAAAGAAAAAATAAGAAAAAATACCTTTTGCCCCATTATTTTTCTACATTTTATTAGCTTTTTGTTTAACCAGTGCACATTTTTCAGAAACACAGTAATACTTTTGTATGCAAGTCTGGCTCCTTTGTTTATTCTTGTTTAAAGAAAAAAACAAAAACCAAAATATGTACTTGTCACTCTGTGAACCTCATGCTATGTTACTGAAGTTTGCATTATTACTGAAATACTTTGAATTTGTCTTCAAGAGTTTGAAATTACACCCTATGAGAGAACATTCTCATATTGGGCCTTTTTATAGGTAGAGACGAGGAAAGTTACAGGGACAGTCTAACTTATAAGCCTTTTTAAAATATATTGGCAGAAAACTACTAATTTCACACACTTTTTCTTAATTTCATGATATGACAATGGTGATTTGGAATGCCTTTCCCATGGCAGTGATAGACTGTATGCAACAATAACACAAATCACTGTTCGTTCACGGTGTCTCAACCTTCGCCTTTTTTCGAGTGATGGTAAATCAGATGGTTAGATCATAATATTCTGTGACCTAGAATGTGAGGCTGATCTGAGCTCAGCATTGAAAAGCTAGACTTGCCCATGCCTTTGAGACCACATAAGGTATGTGATTTTATTATCTTTTAGGATCTAAGTCTGGACAAACTGAGATAGATGAAAAAAATCTAAATATCCTTATTTCTAGAAAAGGAAAAGAAGTTTTTTAGCTAATGATTTTCCTGTTGTCAAATATTTTTACTGTAGTGCTTAGGGGTGTTTTGTAAATAAAATTGTGCTTGTACATTTAGATACACACACTTATAACAATAGTGAAGTGCTGAAATTCAACAGAGTGTTTTATTTGTCAGTTAATGTACAATTCAGGTGTGTTGCATGGCCGAGTGCTTTTACCTCCTGAAGTTTGCATTAATAGGCTAATAAAAAAATGCCCTGGTGCTTTTTAATGCTATTACTGTATGTCTCTTTAAGCACTAATTAATTTATTCAAACTATATTTTTAAGACTTTTTTTTCTCTTAAGTTTACTTCTTTCTAGATAAAATTAAAATCCCTCTAGCAGCAAAAGAATAAAATAGGAAACCAACTATTTTATGTCAATAGTATTTTTCCATTTACTATGTATTATTTTATAAAATACTTCATTTGTATTCCCTTTCCTGTTTTGCATTTGAATCTTACTGTCTTTTTCCTTTCCTTCAAGCTTAACTCTGCTTTCTCCTTTCATTCCTTTTCCAATTCTTTGTATATTTTTCTTTTCTTTCACATTACAGCAAATGTTCTCTGATTCAGAATTGTCTCTGTTTTCTTTTGTTTTTACCAGCAACTGCAATTATCCTTATATTTTAAGCTACTGATTTGCTTAAGAGCAATCATAAGCTTTTCAAAACCTCTGGGGTTTGTTTGAGATGGTTCATGAAAATGTCCTAAATAAAAACGGTAGTTATAGAAAGATGGAAACTTGTGCTGAATATTATATAGATGACTGTTCTACTTGTGGGTTGTCAGGTCCCTCATGGGTTGAAGAGATGTGTTGGCTATTTTAAGTCCTCACAGACCATATGAGCTGTGCCCTTTAAATTCTGTGAAAGTCAATTGTAAAAATGTATAATGTATCCAGGAAAAATATTCCACATAGGAAATTGTTATGCAGCAGATTTCTGGTATGTCTGACCTTTTCTTTAGTTGTGTGGATGTCACCATACAAATATACTGAAGTGCAAGCTGCTGGCTACTTTAAACAAAGTAGCTATATGGGGCGAATTTTAATCATAGTGTATTTCAAAGAAGCATTGGATTTTTAAAAATAATTTCTATAGAATCATTGTCAATTAAAATAAGACTATCCGCTTTTTACAAATAGTTTCTGTTGACTTCTGTTAGATACTATGCCATTCTTGTGGATTGCAATTGAGGTGTTGTAAAAATGAAAAAAAAATGAATGTCTCTACCATGTATGTCAGAAAACTTCATGATTGTCATTTAAGGATATTAAAGCCATTTAAAGACCAGTTACAACTTTTAAGAGCTAAGTTGGGAGCTTCCATTTATCTTTCTACATGAAATCAAAATGGAAAGTAAATCATTTCATCATGTCTGAAATGCTAATGAGATGAGCAGCCAAGCTTCAAAGAAAATTGTCATCTAATTCTGGAGTTCACCAGTTACACCTTCTCTCAGTCAGCTCGACTGCTGAAAGGCCTGCCTTTCACCACAGAGGTAAATTAGCTCTCTCTGAAGTGCTACAGCCAGGTAGGAGGAAGGGCAGTTTCTCTTTGAAGTTTGACCATTAGCACTTCTTTCTCAAGGAACTGAACTTCAAAGGGAAATGTTGTTGCTCTTCTTTTTTGGATGTTATATTCAGTAGTATATGATACACAGTTGCTCTATGTGTGTGGGGAGAAAAACATTCTTTTAAAGAATATTTCTGCAAACATATTAAATTGAAGTTTTGGATTAGTTTCTCTGTGATAGGATAAGCTGAACAGTGGTTAGGAAGAGCTACTAGAGGCTTACAACTCTCTAATTTACAGGATTAAAAAAAATCAAAAAAGTACAAAGAATGGATAAGAAAGAGAAAATATCAAAACGGTGATTTTTCTTGCTAGCATTCAATTTTACTTACAGAATGGACCAACCTTTTGCCAAAAAAACCACCAAATTCAATGGCTGGTCATCTGGTTTAACTTCTGTGCTTTACTGGATAACATTTAGGAGTTTGTTATAGAAATGGTGGTTAGAAGCACCCATGGAAACCATCCATACTCTTGATTTCAGCAAGATTATCACCAATAGATTGCATCAGCTGTGATTTGGTCTAATGAAGTCTTAGAAGTTGCCAATGATGGAGGCTATGCTGCCTCCCTAGGTGACCTGTTCTACAGCTGCAATAGCCTCCAGATGTCTAATTTGAACCTCTCAGAAAGGTAATTTTAGCCATTTCCCCTTTGACTTTGTTGTCTGCTGCCTTTAGGAAGAGTTAGGCTCAGCTGTCTTCGTAACTTTCCTTCAAGTGCTCTAGTTTTCTCTTAGACTGCTCTTTGACCTTGGCTTCTCCAGATGAAGTACATCTCCCTCAACCTCTCTTGAAGGTCATGGCCTTTTTCAACTGTGGGGTCCAAAACTGGTCGCAGGAATCCAGGTTTGGGTCCATTGCCACTGAGTAATGTGGAATAAATGGTCTGGTGGTCATAGTCTTCATAATGTAATTTAACATGCTGGTTGATTTATTTGTGATGAGAGAACACTGCTGGATTATATTCAGTTTTGTGTCAACTGTAATACTCACTTTCTTTTCAGCTGGTTTCCATGGAGCAGTAAAACTATCATAACTGCAGCTGGTCTGATTCATACCAAGCAGCCCCAGTAATATGCCATTGCAGTCAGAGAAAGAGAAGTTTTTCATTAATACATCTATCTGGAACATTTCCATTGAGACAAAGCTTAAGTGATGCTGCTCATGAGCTCCACACTTTTCCTTTGCATGGGAGTGTTTCTTGCACATTAACAATATCCTGAAATTCAGAAGAATGAACACCAGCTGTAATGATGGAGAGAGCACTAGTGTCTTCAAGACCTCATGAATTATCTTTAGAACTTTTTTCTCTCATGATTAAGCACTTATAATCTACACTTACAAGAAACGGACTTACATCCTTGAAATATTTAACAGTTTTGTATAGAGTAGATGAGCTGTAAAATTACATAAATTCTTTCACAATTGACCATTTTCAATTAACTTCAAGGAGGAATGTTAGGAGTAACTTAAAATTTTAGTACATGCTGTAGCAGTTAGGAACATCAATAGGAAACTCTCATTGACTTCAATAGGTCTGGAGAGAGAAGTAAAATACTGATACACACTGTTGCAGATGGAGAGGTAGGATGGTGCAGCTCCTAGTCTCACTGCTCCTTTCAAGATTAATATGATACAAAGCCAAAACAATAGCAGCAGCATATTTCAAATTTTGAAATAGAATATAACTAAATTGTGTTCTGTAGTGACAAGGACAGACTTACAGTTGTGCTAAATTTTTGCAGTCTCCAACATCAGTTAACAGTCTCATTTATCTCTTATTCTTGATCACATTTTCTTATCTGTGTGTTTCAGGTTTTGTTTGGTTTTACTTAATTGTAATTAATTAATCCTAATTTGCACAATCATTTTGATCTTAGCCTACATGCTGTCTGTAGCCTACAATTTATTATATATAGGAGAGTCATAAGTTGCGTTGTTTGGCCTCAGAATTATGCTGAAAACTTTCATAGCAAAAGAGGCCAGTAAGACTTTCTGATAAGAATTTTTTTAAATTATATTTTATCAGTTTTGTGTGCAAGTTTTTTTGTCTGTTTTATTAATTTTAAATACGCCATTATTGTAGAAAAAGGAATGTAGACAAAAGAACTAAATAAAATGTGCTGTAAGCCTGATCATTTTGCTATAGCATGATTCAAATATTGTACTTCATTTTCTTTCAGTGTTAGGTTTTGTATGCATTGTTTCATGACAGAGAGTCCTGGCTGACTACTTCTCTTATGGAGATATACATGGTTCACTGAGGTGATTGCTGATACAGGAATTGTTTCTTGTGGCAGTCTTCAGGTTTTCTTGTACATCATCCCTGTAAACACAACTGCAGCATTACTCAGTGAACTGAAAAGATTCTGAATTCATACTTTCACCTACTGGAGTGAATAATTTAAATGAAAGAGCTGATTGATCTAGCAACACAGTAGTTTGTTAAAAAAAAAAAATAAAAACTGCAATTCATCAAATTAAAATGTTATTGTCCCACCAGTATATAAGAAAGAGAACTTAGAGATTGCTTTTCTGTTAGACAAATCTGTAAAGATAAATGTAGGCAGATATATATGAGATTTATCTAAGTTCTTTTAAGATTGTGGTGGGTAAGTCTTGGCTAACAGTCAAATCCCCACACAGCTGCTTTCTCACTCCCCTTACAAGGGGACAGAGTAAAATAAGAAATCTTATAGGTTAAGGTGAAGATAGGGAGATTGCTTACAGCTACTGTACTACAGGCAAAAAAAAGTCTCTATATGGGGGAAATGAAATTTTTGTCAATTTAAATAGGTTTAAGTAGCAAGCAACAAAAGACAAAGATTAAACAACACCTTTCCTCACCCATTTGTCATGCCTAACTTCACCTCTCCACTCCCAAGCCCTCCCCAAACAGCAGTGGAAAGTATGGGTGCGGGAGTGTTACCTTCAGTTTTTATTTATTTTAGCTTTTCATGTCAACTGTAGAAAACAGATGATGCCTGGTTGGACAATATGGTTTTGATTTTTTTCAAATTATTGGAATAGCAGATTGAACTTCTATTAAATAAATGCTTTGTATGATAGA
>VXBB01015070.1:0-33786 GCA_013399915.1 Illadopsis cleaveri
CCTGAGGAATTCTGTAACAACTGACGACTCAAAACTTGGAGGTGCTCTTGATTCTCTTAAAGCACAAGAAGTGATGACATTTTACAAGAGCAAATTTAACTAGATATGAAGATATATTTCCTTAACAGGAAAGTGATTGAACAGGCTAGCCAATATTCCCACAAAGCACTTAACAAAGTGCTTTAGCTTTGGGTCAGTCTTGAAGTTGTCAGTCAGTTTCACTAGATGACCATTGTTGGTCCCTAACAATTACAAATACCCTCCCCTGCCCTGCCCTCTCATTTTCCTTTCAAGTCTACTTTCATTATGATTTGAACCAAAATATAGGGTATTCCAGTGCTGCTCCTGATAGGGGTTTGAATCATATGCATTAGACACTTAATTAGACAACCTTCAAGAGTGTGTCAGTTTGCAGGAAAGAGTATGCAACAGCCAAAGGCAAGGAATTTTTAAAGCATCTCAGCTTGCAAGACTGGCTTCTAGTGGGTAAGAGAGGGGACCTATGCCTGGAGGGGTGATATGTAATCACAAGTGATCCCTTTTTTTATTATAAAGCCATAGTTAGTATATTTTTATTAACTCCAAATGACAGAAATCTCACAAACAGTAAAATAGATAAATGTCAAGTTTAAAACTGTAACAACTTCTCCTGACTTTTCAAAAGCAGACCTTTTCACCTCATCCACTGAAGCAGCACAATCAGAATAAAAAATCAACATTGTTAAAAAGATATTAAATTCAAGTGGCAGTCACTTCATGACACTTTATTCAGTCTACTATCAATTCTTAACAGTGTATCTCTAGGTCATTTTTTTTGTGCATTTTCTTGCTACATGCATGCTAAAATTGTAAATCTATTTGAAGCATTACTGATGAAACAATTTTAATAATATTAGTTATAGCCAATAATTCAATAATGAATAATGAAATATTTAAATTAATTCAGTGTCAAACCTTTCTTTTTTTAAGATGGAGACATTTATATTTATTCTTCTTCTTTACCTAAATGTGATTTTTTTAAAAAGGCCAATTTTCTGATACAATTTGAGGTTATCCAATAATGTAGAAAATAGAAGAATAGCAATAGCAGTTTAAACAAGACAAACTTATCATAACAGAATGAAAATCACATTACAGAGAGTAACATATTATAGTCAGCACAACTGCACTTGTTTGTAAGAAAGTTAAACATTCTTAGTAGTATTTATGAAATTTTAAATGACTAAACTTCTTTCTTTCTCAAAATCCATCAAAAAAGAGAAAACAAGACAAAACCAAGAATGATAAAAACATGAAGAAAGCAAGCACATTTACCTCAGCTGAAACAGATAAACTGTCTACATGTCAACTGAACACTACAAAGAATGGAACTGATATCTGACTTCCCGTGCATGACCCTAGGAGATCATGAAAAAATTATCCTTTAAGAACCAGTAATAACCTGACAAAAAAAATTTGAAGCCTTATGTCCAATGCATAGCAAAGGAACATTTTTTCTGACTTTTTTATTTTACTCCTTTTGACATAAACATTTCTTTCTTCCTGTTCAAATCTTTTTCCAGTATTATTTAAAATAGCAAAAGGAAATGAGTTCTGTCTCAAAGAAAGTAATGCATTCTTTGCATCTTACCAGCTTAAACTCATCATGCTATCTTCTTGCCAGCTGTTTATGGGAGATTAAATGCTATCATGTTTTCGCACTATCTCATAAAAATTGTCATAAAAGGGTGATAATGAATTATCTGTGTCATTACCTTCTCCTCAAGAAGAGTATATTAAGAATATAGATTAAGCCATCCATTGTTCAGAGGGTTTTTTTTTGTTGTAAGGATCTGGGTGACAGAAGGGTCTGACAACTGAGAAGAAGTTACAGTTACTGGGATTCCTGAAAATAGCAGGAAATTCAGAGGAACACTAGAGAGAATTTGTGGAAGTTTAGAGGGATACTGTTAAAAGAGTATTGGAAAAAAAATTATATTGCTAAAGACTTATTTTAGTTCTTCTGTGACCCATCTTTTTTCCAGTGAAATAACTTGTGCAAAATTATTCAAAGAGGAAGATATATAAGCAGAAAACAACAGAAAGTGGGTAGCATCACTATGGCTATATGCCTAGTTTAGCTTGTACCTTTATTTTAGGGGACTCAGGAATATCTTCCATTTTGTATGTTACCATTTAATGCAAATCTCAGCCTTGGTATAAGAGTCAGACTTGGAAGGTTTCAGCCTTCTTCTTACCCTCAAAATTTTTCTCATAGAAAGGACATTCTGGAGACTTCAGTCTTTATTTGTAATACCAGGGGATAACAGAGGACAGAAATCCCAGGTCCCAGAGACCAAGGGGAAAATACGGAGCAAGGTGGATGTACCCATAGTGGAAAAGGACCAGGTTAGGGATCTTCAGTAATTCTTAAGTACATGCATGTATCCATGAGCCCTAACAGGATGAACCCACAGGCTTGGAGGAAGTTGCTAGATGACATTACAAAGCCTCTCTTGATAATATTTGATCAGTTATGGTGATTGGAAGACATGACAAAGACTGGGAGAAAGAAAATGACATTTCTCTCTTATAAAAGGGCAAAAAGGAGAGACCCAGGGAACTGCAAACAAGTTAGCTGCATGTTGATCCTTGGGAAGGTGATGAAGAAACAAATTCTGGAAACCATTTACATGCACATGAAGGAAAAAATTCATTAGAAGTAGTCAATATGAATTAAACTAGGGGAAGACATGCTTGGCAAACATAATTAACTTCTCTGATGAAATGACTGGGCTGGTGAATAAAGGGAGAAGAGTGCATGTTATCTGACTGGACTTCAGCAGGATCTTTGAGATTGTCTTCATAAGGTTCTCATAAACAATACATTTAAGAATGCATTGCTTTGGTCAGTCCTGAAATTGTCAGTCAGTTGCACTAGATGATCATTATTGGTCCCTTACAGTGAGGTAGACTGAAAACATTACAACAGGGCCCAGAAGATGGTGATTGGTGGTAGGAAGTTTAGGTTGGATAACTCAAACAGTAGTGTATTCCAGGAATAGATATTGGATGCAACTGTTTTCAACACAGGGTCCTAGAATCACAGAATGGTTTGTGTTGAAAAAGACCTTCCAAGATCATTTGTTTCAACTACCCCACCATTGAGAAGGACCTCTTGCACTATGTCAGGGCGCCCAAAGTCATTCCTTTCAGCCCCTGAGCACTTCTATGACAGAGCTTGAACATGTTCTCTGGGCACCCTGTTGCCATAGTCGAGACAGCCACTGCACTCCAAGTGCTTCATTAAAAGCATCAGCAGGCCTCAAGTATCAGGACCATGTTATCTAGACATCTTTCATACCTTTTCTATGTAGTAATCCTATAGGAAGCGCCCCACAGCTCTGGTTCTTCTCTCCTCCTTCTGCAGTTCCAGCTCCCTGCTTCCTGTCCCCATCATAGCCACCTAACCCTGTCTGTCCCTTGTACAGGCATACCTTATCTGTCCCTCACACAACCTCCTGTCCCTTCTTCCTCACAGCACAGCCAACAGACTCCAACTGACTCCAGCAACTAACTCACTCTTTATCACACCCAGCTGTGAGGGCAAAGCTGTTCCCACTCTTTGGTAATTAACACGGCTGCAATATATTGGAGGCAGGATTGCCTTTAGCACTATCTCTATGTCTTCTCACACCCTGTCTCATCACTTTCCCCTTGCACAGGTCCTGGAAAAAAAGTGCTTTTCCATCTTTCTTATAAGCTCTCTCTAAGTATTGCAAGGCACCAATAAGGCCTTCCCAGCACCTTTTCTTCTCTTGTCTGAACGACCCCTATTCTCTCAGACTTTCTTCATAAGGGAGGTATTCCAGTACCCTATTTCCCTGGTTGTCCTTTGGATCCACTCTAACAGACCCATGTCTTTTTTCAGAGCTGAATGCAAGACCAAAGGTGAGGTGTCACAAGAGCGGAGTAGAGGGGAAATATCGCCTTCTTCATACTGCTGGCAACACTTTGTGTTGTGCAGCCTGTGTTATGATTGAATTTCTGGACTGCAGGAACACATTGCTGACTCATGTCTNACAACACTTTGTGTTGTGCAGCATGTATTATGATTGAATTTCTGGCAGGAACACATTGCTGACTCATGTCTAATTTTTCATTCATGAGTAGCTCCAAGTTCTTCTGTACAGGACTGCTCTCAACCCACTCATCCTATAGTCTGTATTGATCTTCCTTAACAGAACTGACTGAATCACTCAGCTTGGTGTCACATGCAAACTTGCTGGAGGTGCACTCAGGCCCACTGTTATATCATTGGTTAAGATATCAAATAGTATTGGTCCCAGTACAGACCTCTGAGGGACACCACTGGTTGCTGCCTTCCGCTTCAGACATTCAGCCATTGAGCATAATATTTGATACAACAGTACAGCCAATTCTTTATCCATCAAAATTCTATCTCTTCAATTGAACAGCATGAATGTTTTAGAGGATATTTTCAAAGGCCTTACAGAAATCCAGGTAAATGACATCCATAACTCTCCCCTTCCACTGATACAGTCATTCCATCATAGACTGCCACGAGATTAATCAGGCATGATTTGTCCTTGTGAAGTTGTGTTGGCTGTTTCTAAACAATTCCCTGCTGATTTTTTGTTGTTTTTTTTCTGCACATCAAAACCCACTTTTTTTAATAGGACCTCAACTGGGCACCGAAAAAGATTGTCCAGGGATATTGTGCAGTCTCTGTTCTTAAAGATATTATTCAAAAGCCATCTGGAAATGATCCTGGGAAACAGGGTCTAGGTAGCTCTACTTGCAAAGAGAGGTAAGACCTGATGACTCCCAGAAATCCCTTCCAGTTTCAGCCATCCTGTGATTCTGTGAGGTTACGACCTTACAGTATCAGTTATGATTTGTGGTGAAGACAAGGAGGGTGAGGAGAAAGGATATATAATTCAGGAAAGGAAGGTCTAGATACAACCAAATAAAAAGTACCAAAAAATGTTGATGCATTTAAAAAATGAGTGCTTTTCTTTCATATCAAAATTTCTCTCTCTTCAAAGATTGCTTTCATAACTTGATCTATAAAGTTAAAAATACCTGTAAATGTCACAGTAAAAACATCAATTTCCTTTAATATTAGATTTTAAATAAATTTCCTATATCTTACTCAAAGGATTGACAATGCAGATCAGGTGACTTGCTTTGTGCTTTCCCTTCTTATCTACTACGTGTTGGAGTTTTGTCAATTTTTTTCTGCATTTCTAGACTGCTTCATCCTAGGAATTTAAAAGCTTTTATTAAGTGACTAAATAGTTCAGTTTTTTCCCTGCATGTTAGCCTTATCACCACTCTGATGAAAATCATACAACAACAGGTGAAGATGCTGGAAAAAGGAGCACATTGTGAACAGACCATCCCACACTGCTCCAGCTTCACATCTTTCATTGCTCTTTGTAACAACTTAAAGGATAGACTTTGGGATGTCAAACACAGATTGATTTGGTCTGATAATTGTGATAGTATGTTGGCTAGCATGTGATCTTTGTTAAACAGAAAGATACAAAGTGTACCTCACCTTAGAAAATTGCTGCAGGTGGGTGGAAACAGATGTACTTTTGGAATTACATGAAGCGAGCTCATAGATCATGTAGTCAGGTGGCTGTGTGCATATTTGCTGAATTATTCCTACAACAAGTTTGTTGCTTCACATCAAGGGCTTTTTATTAAGCTTGGTTCTGTGTTGTGATTGTTATGGTGCCTGTTATGATGTGTGTGTAGGAATGCCCACATCAGAGTGGAAGACTTACTGAAAACTCAACCTTTTCCATCATAACTGAAGCCTCTTAGAATTTGCATGGGCCTTCAAAGAATCCAGTGAGGAGAACAGTCTGATAATAATTTTGTAAGACTATAAGATACTTTAATAGCAGCATTTTCATTCATAAAACTGTAGTTTGAATGAGCAGGTTTTGACACTGTGCAAAATATGCCTTTTTTATTCTTCAAAGTGCATGCTCATGGAAAAGCAAAATCATGGGGTGTCCCATCAGGGTTCACAGGTCTCATTTAAGTAACAGGAAGGTGGACCTTAGCACATCTCACCTCTGCATCTGTTCACACCTAAAGCCACATATTTTACATTACCAAGTTTTTCATATCCTATGTCAATTTATCAGATCACACATCATCATGTGCTTCTTTGTCATTGTCTTATCTGCTGTATTTTGTAGTAGTGATCACAATTATGATTTTGGATTGGATTGGCTTGGTGATAGGACCTCACAAGTCTGCCTGCGTTAGCGAATTACTAATGTTGTCTTTAGGTGAAGGTTACCTGATGTCAATAGTTGTATGGTGTGCCCTGAGGTAATCAATCATTGGTGTGCTCAAGCCTATTCCTCTCACATACCAGAACTCAGAGCATCCTAGGGCAAATGAGATACACATCCCTCTAACCAGAAGTGTTCTATACATGTACAGGTTTCTTTAGCAATAGTGAGTAGATGTCAGAGAGTTGAGAAAAAACAATGCTTCTTAACACCTGATAGATATGTGACAGGTGCCTCATGTCAGGGAAGAGTCAAAACAGGGCTTCTCCGCAAAGGGTGAGAAGCTGAAGGTTGAAATGAGCTGTCCTTCACTTAAGCAGGATGGCGGCCTCACCCTCACAGGGCACTTTTTCACATAACCTGGACTGAGAAGCAGTCTCAGGATGCTGACAGTGATACTAATAAGCCCCACAACAAGCAGGCAGAGGCAAGGGGGAGGATCAGGTCCCAGCTCATGCAGGGTAATCAAACAAGTCAGGAGAAGCAGGGGATGGTGCTGGATGCTGACCTGCCTATGGTGTGGTCCAGACTTCAACTGTCCTAGGCTGAGTTGCAAGAGTGCTCCTGAGTCCAGGACAAGGAGCCCAGGTAGGGCTGGGCAGGGTCGTTGGGGCTCATGGATATGTTCAGGGTCCCATACCAAGTATTCACAACTGGCATTAAGCTCATTCCTGATAAATACTTGATGTGGCTTAGAGTCATGACAAAGCATACTCCAGTCCCTCTCTCTTTGTGCCACCCAAGTCACTAAACACGCATCCGAATACTGAAGTAGGAATTATTGTAGGACCAGTCTTATTTTCTACAGGCCATACAAGGGCCTAAAACTCCTGGGGAAGATTTAGAACTTGTTATGAACCTATGACAAATTTGAACTAATAACTTTTAGAAAAACTCTAGCACTATTCCCTTAAGCCTCTAAATATTTTCTGTAGTCTTATGTGGATTCTTAGAGTATTATGTTAGATTAAGAGCAAAATAAACAAACAATTTATATTAGCTTATTTTTTTAAAACCTAGTCCATTTTTATTACCTCTGTCATCATGTACAAAAAGATAGCTATAAAAGAAGTATATAATGAAAATAGTTCACCCTTTTTTTGAACTTAGTTGTTTTGCTTTGTTTTGTACAGCCAGCTAGTGAGACATTAGTGACAATATTGATGGTTGATTACAATAATTTGAATGTTACTACATGAGTAACAGCAGTAACAGTAGCATAGTCTCTTATGTATACATAGATTGCAGCTCTGTTTAAATAAGTTAGTTATGTAGGAAAAGCTCTAATTCAGACACTGTTTCAGCTAACATAACATGCCTTGCTTTCACTGTCCAGCATTTTCCTTTGACAATAAATAGCACTCCTTATTCCTTCATCACATATGACTTTGTCTAAGGAAATTACTATAAAGGAGTCCAAAGACCTAAGGTTGTGGGAAGAAGGTAGAACTTATCATAAGAACACCCAGACAAAGCAGCAATTTGTGACTAAATTTGATAGTGGGTCTTCCACAGTCAGCATAAAAATCCAAAAGCATTCTGAAGCAAATGGACTCATGGATTCAGCAGCAGTGCAAATTTGTTATTTATCTTTTAACCATTCGGTAAATGGCATTATCATGGTGGCTATGATGATTTCAGTGAGATCATTTACACATTATCTTCTTGTTATTATCTGTCATCTGAAATATAGTAGAAGTATGCATAGTAGCACTAGGTGTCTCAATAGTCTAGGTGTCTCAAACACAGAATGGACAAAGCCATCAAAGTAGTCTATATTTTTCAAGGTTCATAATCTGCAGAAACCCGTTTGCTGTGAGTTTTACCAAACAACTATCCATTCAATAGTTGCAGAGGACTATTCATTTAGGATGACCTTCAAAGAGGGTAGATGTGGTATCATGTATGTCGGTGGAGGTTTCTGATATCAATGAAAGCACTTTGTCAGTAAAAATCTCTATTGCTTTATGCTTTATTGTTGTCAAGTATATAAACTTTTGTTTGTTATTGCATGCAGGCAAATTATATTATGTTACCTAGAAAGGCTGTTTGACAAGGCATAGATTCTGTGGCCAATTCATACTTAAGAGAAGCCTAGGGATGTCGTAGTCAAGATGGCCACTGCACTCAAAGTGCTTCAATAAAAACTTCAGAGGACTTCAAGCATCAGTAGTTTGCTATCTAGACATCTTTCATACATTTTCTGTGTAGAAATCCTATGGGCAGCTCACCACAACTCTGACTCTTTCTCTCCCTTTTGTCTCTTCCTTCTGCAGTTTTGGCTTGCTGCTTCCTGTCCCTAGCACAGCCACCTAACCCTGTCTGTCCCTCACATGACCTCCTGTCCCTTCTTCTTCACAGCACAGCCAGCAGACTTCAACTGACTCTCTACCAACTAACTCACTCTTAATCACACCCAGCTGTGAGCACAAGGCTGTCCCCACTCTTTGGTAATTAACACAGCTGCAGTATAGCAGAGGCAGGATTGCTTTTAGCACTATCTCCATTTGTCTTCCCACACAGGGACACTGAAGAAGAAGAAAGTGAACAAATCCCATTGAAGGCCAAAGCCTTCTTCGAAGTCATATACTTCTTAAATGTGTATAGTGAAAGCATAGAATCTGAGGAAAGACTATGGTACCTGAGGAAAGAGGGATTTCTCAACAAGACTAGCTGAGATCAGGTGTAGTCTTTCATCCTAGAATTGGGGGAGAAGCCACTCTTTATTTCTGAAGCCATCTGGAACTTCTCAAATATCATTGAGATTGAATGAAAGAAGAGGTCTTCTGCAGGCTGTCATTTTGGGGCAGATTCCTTAGACAAAGACAGGCAATGTAGCAATAAATCATATTGTGTGCTTTAGCACTTAGAATCACCTGAGGATTCAAAAGTGTTTCAACAGGTGTGTTTAGACCAGCATAAGCAAAATAGGGCCACTCTCACCTCTCTCAGTTTGAAATCTAAAATAAAAATTGTATGGAAGATGGCATTCCACAGCTACAATGTACTTCTTCCCAGAGTCAGAATTGCCTCACTATTTTAAGTTTTTATACATTTGAAGAGTGAGTGCTTGGGGGCATAACTGACCTCATAACTCTGGAATTGTTGAGTACTTGCTGGAAAACATTCCAGTTGAAGCTTTGCAAGTGATCAACATCCATGTACCAGTTTTCAAGTACTCCAAGGATGGATCAGTCCTGTAGTGCATTTGCTGAAGTACTTGAGGGAAGAAACAAGGACACAAAACCAGTTTGACTTTGTCTCTTGCTTGTTACCTCACAGATAGAATTGCAGCCACTATTTGAATAATAATCCAGCATACACTGAAACTTGTGTGCAAGGATATTTATATGGGATTTGGCCCATAAAGTCCTAATGCTCACAAATAAAGTGCTTAAGAGACAAGGGCACAGAAGTGCCCTTCTCATACTGTCAAAGGTCAGAACAGTGTATTTACATGGTTCAATTTCCTAGCTGCATCTGGGATCCTCAGCAGAGGAAGGACATGGACCAGTTGAAGCAGGTCCACAGGAGGTCACCAAGATAATTACAGTGATGGAGAACCTCTCCTATGAGGAAAGGCAGAGAGAATTGGGTTTGTTCAGCCTGGAGAGAAGAAGGCTTTGATAGACCTAATTGCAACCTTCAAGTAGCTGAAGGGAGCCTACAATAAAAGTGGAAAGAGACTATTTACAAAACCAAGTAGTGGCAGGACAAGGAGAAATGGCTTCAAACTGAGAGAGGGTATTTTTAGATTAGCTGTCAGGAAGAAATTCCTTATTTTGATGGTAATAAGGCACTGGAACAGGTTGCTTACTGTGGATGCTCCATCAGTGGAAGTGCTCAAGGCCAGGTTGGATGTGGCTCTGAGCAGCCTGGTCTAGTGAAATGTGTCCCTGCCCATGACAGGGGGTTTGGACTAGGTGATCTTTATGGTCCCTTTCCAACCAAGGCCATTCTGTGATTCTGCTGAAGTTAACAGATTTAAATCAACAAGAAACATGACATCTCCGTTGTGTTATGTATTTACTGATAGAATCATAAATCTGTATTACTTATTCACTTGGAGTAGTAGGTCTGCTTTATAACATATTTGTTCAGAAATAACCTTCAAAAGAAGTAAAGAGATCATCTATTTTAAAAAAAAGTGATTTTGAATAGTGGAGGCCTGCAGAAATGAATACTTTTTGAGAAAAAATTTAACATAATTTACGAATATTTTCAGCAAATGCATCTTGTTTTTACAGATTTGACATACCTGAAAAACAAGACTGTGACAGTTTAATGCAAAAGCAATTATACTCTGTGCCAGAAGTACTAAATGTTTTTCCAGTGGAGGAAGAAATAGCAAAAAAATCCCATCATTTTTTTATAAATTTACTGCATTTTTTCTTAGATCTTCAATATCACCTGTCAAAAAGCACAAGAACCAAGCATATAATCTTGTTTTTTGTAAAATGTATGGCTTTAGCTTATAAATCCTGGATTTCTTACAATAAAGCAGACTCCAGAGGTAATTTGAATCCAAATAGATTTGGTTATAGTTACCTGTCTCTTATGGAACTCTTAAAGCACCCTATAGTCTCTGAAGACAGCCACTAGAGTAGCAGGGTTTCTGCACTCACAAGGCCAGTTCTCCTGTCGTCTGATTTCCTCTACTTTTTCACTCATCTTTCTACACCAAAGCATACACTTTCTGATTTCCAAATCTCAGCTATTGCCATGCTAATTCTCTATTGTCTAATGCCTAAAGATAAAAACGTGCATGAGTGACCTTAAAAGTTCAAGTTCTACTTCATTTTTAAATAGACACAATTGGTTAAACTTTGTTACTAGAGTAACAAAAATTGACAGAGAAAATTTAAAGTACCATTAAGCACATAAACATCAGCTCTTTTACCTGAATGCAAAATGCATTCTTGTAATTTTTTCCCCATTCTTCATCTCACCCACTCAAAGTAATTAGATAAAGCCTTTTCACTTCTGAAGTTTCAGTGGCACTATGTATTTTAGCACATGTATTAAAAACACTTTATAAAATTCATTGGTTGTTTTTATTCTTCTTTCTTTACCAGTTAAATCTCTGCTTTCTCATGGCTAGAGTATATCAAGTTGAGTCAAGATCAAGCAGAGCTGTAATAGTCCTCATTACACGAATAGCAGTCTGAGGCTGAAATTACTTTTGCAGAATATCTGGGTTACTTTCACATATTTCTCTACTTTCACTGTGGCTTTAGGTAACATAAAGCTTCTAGATAAGTGAATTGCACTGATTATCACACTTTGGAGTACTGGAATGCTATTTTCAAGCACCATCCCAGTCTAGTGTAAAATGATCATGAGTAAAAAAATACGGAAACAATACTTAGATTGCATAACAGAGTCATTTAGATTGTAGCTCTTTTTCCTTCATGATTATCAGTTTTACAGATATTAAAAAATAAATAATTTGTGTGTGTGTATATGTGTGTTGGGTGTTCTGTTGTTTTCTAACACAGTCCAACAAGATTCCCGTTGTTATTGCTTATCCTGTGATAGATAAAAAATCACAGTAGCCTTTGCCTTAATACCTACATAGTCCTGGATTCCATGTGATTTTCAAATATGATTTATGATATAAATTCCAATATTTTAAATTGAAATCAAACTGTTGCATTAAGTTAATGCATAGGTATTTCAAAGCAGGGCAAATAACCAGCAAATATTTTATTGTACACAATTGTGCTATTTTTTTCCCATGAATTTTTAAATGTATTTTTTCATAACAATCTTCATTTTTCTGATTTGGCCATTACGTATTATCAGTAGTATTACTGTAATGGTCATGCTTGTAATATTAATTTCCATTGTTGCCATAACAAATACAGTCTTCTATAAGGAAGAGATGTACCAGAAATTTCTTACTAATAAAGGTTATAAGTCGGTACATGTAAACATTACAAAGCAACTTTTTTCTCACATTGCAATTCAGTCCATCTCAGTTAATTGTATGAGGCTGGGAAAGAACTTTTGTTCTTTTTTGTCTTCCTTTTTAGACACTTCTTGCCACTCAGAATTTATTCACTAAAATGTCTCCATTATAAAATCTTGGTTATTTTGTTCACGTACTTTAACATAACTTTAACATAGAGTAATGACCAAGCCTCATTTTCAGTCTAACTCTAAGTAGAAGGTATCGTTGCACCATTTGTTATATCCTATTACCATTTCATTTCCAGCCAGAAGAAACTATGCTTTTTTTAACCTATCTCTATGAATGGTCATGGTAGAGAATCTAGATACTATGCTATGAGAATGATGTGGTAATTATTTATGTAAATTTAAATATTCATCTGTGTTATGTGAATTTTGTACTGTGTAAGTTTTAATCTTGAACTTTTTTCTACAAGAGTGTATGTAATTTCTATAAAAGGAAAATAATTATTCTGAGAAAAACATAAGCTTCATAGGCAAATCTTCCTCAGGAGTTTTTATTTGGAAATGAAGAATCTGAGAGTTAAGTATCATGTGTCTCATGCTCATCATCTCAAATATAAGAAAGTAAAACTTCAAGTGTCAAAGATCTCTGTACTCTGATACAAGGGAAGATTTAAATCTTTGAAAGTAAATTAACACTGTTCAGGGAAAGACCGATTCCTTGAGAATAATTATTTCAGATTGTACATTTACAACTGTAAATAGTAAGACTTTTTACAAATTAAGTTTCCCTGAATATCTTTGAAAGTGGAGTGATGGGTAGACTTTACACCAGCAATACCTTTCCAGATTTATGAGCTAGTCAGTTTAAATCTTTACACTATGAGTGGTTGACTTGGCTATGAGCAGTACTCCATTTTCAGCATTCCTGAAAGAGGCCATTATGGGACATGTAGTAACATAGAGAGCTTTAATATTTTTCATGTGACTAAGGATTAGTAATTCCTTGGTTTTACATTACCATCTAAAGACATTTTGAGGTCTCAAAGGGAATCACTAGGATATATGTTGAACTGATTCTTACAGCAAACTTGATAAGCAGACACTATCCCCTTTTATATACAAGAGCATTAAAAACAAATTCCTATATAAACCATCCTAAGTTATGTTTTCTGCAGTCACATTCTTCTCCAGCACCGCCTGGCAACACCTCCAGTTCTACTTGACACGTTTGCTTGTGCCTCAACCAGATGAATGTCAGACACTAAATTAGCTGGTTCACAGAGACAGAGAGACAGAAAGCAAATCACTTTTTTTAGACTCAGTTTACAGGACAGATTCTTTCATCCAGTTTGGATTCACAAACCTTCTCCTTCTATGTCTGGGCCGGAGGAATTGCATGAATTACCCAAATCCAGGCTGGAATTCTGTTATTGGCCTCAGAGATGTTGCCATGCCTGTACAGTTCCAGGGTTTGAAATGATGCTGGCCCCCAAAGAAGTGCTTCCACTCAGTTTTCAGCCTTGTATTTTTTAATTTTTAACAAAACTAGCATTTTAAGCCTCTCAGTGGTGGGATTTAACCCAATTTAAAACTAGCTATAAGGAATGGCATATGAGATCTTGACTTCACATCAAGGAAAAGAGAGAGGGGTGAAAATGAGGCTCCTCCTTTTTTTTTTTTTTTTTTTTTTTTTTTTTTTTTTTTTTTTTTTTTTTTTTTTTTTTTTTTTTTTTTTTTTTTTTTTTTTTTTTTTTTTTTTTTTTTTTTTTTTTTTTTTTTTTTTTTTTTTTTTTTTTTTTTTTTTTTTTTTTTTTTTTTTTTTTTTTTTTTTTTTTTTTTTTTTTTTTTTTTTTTTTTTTTTTTTTTTTTTTTTTTTTTTTTTTTTTTTTTTTTTTTTTTTTTTTTTTTTTTTTTTTTTTTTTTTTTTTTTTTTTTTTTTTTTTTTTTTTTTTTTTTTTTTTTTTTTTTTTTTTTTTTTTTTTTTTTTTTTTTTTTTTTTTTTTTTTTTTTTTTTTTTTTTTTTTTTTTTTTTTTTTTTTTTTTTTTTTTTTTTTTTTTTTTTTTTTTTTTTTTTTTTTTTTTTTTTTTTTTTTTTTTTTTTTTTTTTTTTTTTTTTTTTTTTTTTTTTTTTTTTTTTTTTTTTTTTTTTTTTTTTTTTTTTTTTTCTGAGTCAATTTTGAGGAGGTAGATGTTTCGGGTTGGGTTTTTTTGGATTTTGTATGGGGTTTTGTTTTCTTTTTTTTTTTTTTTAATTCTGTTTTGGGGGTTTTGTTGGGTTTTTGTTTTGTTGTGGGAGTTTCATTTGTTTTTTTGTTTGTAAGGTTTTGTTGCTGGGGGGCCTATGTTGATTTTTTTTGGGTTTTTGGGTTTTTTTTTCATTTTAACTGGCTTAAAACAGCTCAAGTCCGAGGACCAGGACTCTCAGTTTTGATCCTGAATTGAGACTAAGAGTACAATGGACAATTAAATGTCGTTTTTAGGTGTTAAAGAATCACATTTATCTGTTGTGACAGGTATGCATCTTATCTACATGCACGTTAAGTTTTTCTGTGACTTTCATGCCTAATTTTAGATCACTAATTTGGACTGGGGCTGAATAGTAGCAAAATTTCTTCCCTATGACAATGGGCTATTACCACCTGCCAGGAGCACTGTGTCAACCCTGGAGCTCTTCCATCTTAACAGTCCAGTATTCTCCGCTTCAGCAGAAGTTAAATAAAGGAAACACTTGCTAGTCTCAGAATGAATATAAGGCATTCAGTAGAAAACAACCTAGTAAAAAATTTTCTCCTTCTTTATTTTCAGGAAAGAGGATGAAAACCTGTACTACTGAAATTTAAGATGACCACTGATTTTAATGAAGGAGGTACTTTCTGCAGCATAACTGATCTAGGGAAAAAGCAGAGGATAAATATAAAGACAAGTATTGCCTAAGAGCACTAATATGTAGCAGATACTAAGAAGGTTTAGCATGCATCTGGAAAAATATTTATAATATTAACGAAGCAACTCAAAGGGTAAGGCATCAGTCTCTTGAAATACTAAACCCACTGTACCCCTTTCTTTTAGTTTCTTCAATGTTCTTGATTTTATATTCAAATTATATTGTACTAGTCTTCATCTTCTTCTTTAGTAACCACTTCAACTCCCTTTTTAGGCATATATGCAGACATGTGGTGATAATTTTGAATTGTGGCAGAAGTTCTGTCAAGCTGAGGCTGCTTGTTTAGTGTAGTAAATATTTTCATGGTTCAGTTTTCTATTAGCTCCAATTAAGGGAGACTGTAATGACTGAGGAAGTGGCTCTGTCAAAAAAATTTGAAGGTTTGGTCTCAAAACCATTTCAGTGAACATCTTCAGACCGTGACAAAGAAGCATCCAATAGATGTGTAATAGCTAAAATTTCAACCATATTCATATATTTTTCTCAAGTTTTTCCAAACAAGGAGCAATCTTGGAAAGATAGAAAAGCAACAAAAATAAATAAGGTTTTTGTTGCCTGTTGATTTTAGAACGCTGATCTCTAACATGTGGCTCACTGACAACATACTGCTGCAAGAACTCTTATATAGCTTTCAGGAATCTTACAGTGCTTCTGTGCTCCAGGCTGACAGGAATTGTTGCCTGCAGTTTATTTCTTGTGCCCCACTGTTGTCCACACTGCCACAGAGGACTGAAAGCCACAGTTTGTCCTGGTTACAGGGAAAGGGGTTGGAGTTCTTAGCACTGTTTATTCCATATCATCCACTTCATTGCTGGGGATATGTTTTCGGCAGGAATAGCTGGGCACTGGCAGTGGAAGTTGGCCACTTTGCCTTGCTCACTGGAGTGCAGTGGACAGTCCCCTTGAAACCCCAGAGAACTTGGTCCCTTCTGCTTCCCACTGGCTCCCCTCCATCCCATTTTTCTCCATAGCATGAAAATGGCCTTGTGGTACTGAAACAGACAGCTCCAAGGCACAGCAGAGCCAGCAGGGGCAGTCAGAGTGAGGTCAGCCCCTCGGCAAAGAGGTTTTTCACACACACACACGGAGCGTGGTGGAAAGTTGTGAAGGCAGGAGCACAGGCTACTGCAGAGAACTGAGCTCAGCCAACAGCTGCATGATCCCTATTGGGATGAACCACCTTCCAAGGCTTGGTTGTCCCTGCTTTCCACTGTCTTCAGGCTGGAGGGAGTCATAACTTTGATCTGTGGGAACTCTCCTTGGTAAAGAGGTTTTGTGTCCTGAATACCAATGGCATGGATGGAGCAACATTCCCAGTGGTGAATACACTTTTGTGGGTAAACCACCTTCTCTTTTGTATGCTTTTGCTATTAATTTTCTATTATACTGCTGTTGTTATTGGGATTTCAGTAAATCATTATTTCAATTCATAATATCTCATTTAGTGTCCCTTCCTTACCAAAAGGGATGGAGGAAAGGGAGTCGGGGAGTCGCTTATTTGGAATTTGACTTTCCTGATGATTCTAGACTCCACATTCAAGATTTTCTTTGCTCCTCAATTATTTGAAAGTCTTGGTTCAGAAACTAATAATTTTTGCATGGGCTAATTAAGATTGATATTCAGTGTGTGTGCAAATCATGGTGGAGACTTACAAAAAATAACAGAACAGGATTTGAGAAATTTAGAATACCAAATTAGTCAAGAGGAGCCTAAATTCAAATCAAGTAAGTAAAAGATCCCCAGATACTTCCACTTGCTAAAGAAAATTTTGGCAAGAAAGAGTTTTAGAATTAAAACAAAGCAAAACAAAACAAGCAAACAAAGAACAAAGCCATTATTTCTACACATGAAAACAATATTACAGTTAAAGGCTTATTAAAAGGGAGAGAAAAAAAATTACTCCTCTCAAATTGATATTCTTCAGAAAACAATCATTTTTCCTTTCACGTCTTTGTTGGGAATCTAGCCTGCTCTAAGGCTTTTATATGACAATGATGCTATTATATTCTTTGCATTGTAATGATGTTATGTTGTAATGAATTTTGATGTCATTACAGCAAAGGAACAGATGCTGCAATTAAGACCACTAAATGGAATTCAGTCCTTAAAGATTCATGTATCCTCTGTGAAATTTTAGTACTCTGTGTAATATTTATGACATCATTGGTTAGAAGAGGATCAATAAAAAAATTTGGACTACTGTAGTGGTATAAAGTACATGGTGTCAGAGAAAGTGAGACATGCTTTTCTTTTCTCACACTATAAAGCAAAATGGACCTGATTTGCCTTTGCCCTGATGTTTGTATGATGAAAAATGAAACTGCAGCTAAATCAGACTCCTAGAATTTTTCACCCACAATTTTCAGATGTCAGTGACAAGATGGGAAAAAGAAGAGAAACAGATGTGTTAATTTAAATTATAGCCTTTAAACTTTACAGATACTACAGAAATATTTTTTCTAAAGCAAAGGAATATTCTTGACATAACTATTCAAATGGTGTTGATGTAAACCACTTATTTTTTTTTCCTCTTTGCTTTTTCAGCAATTGATTAGTACAATGATGTATTTGAAATATCCATCCAAATTATCCAATACATCCAAATATATCCAATTTTGGAGTGGTTTCAGTTTTTAAAAAGTGAAGGAGGTAGTGTTTTGAAACACGAGTATTGAAGTGCACTGAAACATCTTTCACTAGTGTATGGTCTCAAAGGTGGCTTCAGATTTCTTTTTGCTTCTAGCTGTGGTGATCCAACTTTTTATCTCACAAAAGTTATGTCCATTAACAAACAGTTGTAGGGGTAAAATTGATTTTAGAATCTTTTGCTCTTGTGATCTCAAACTGTGAAGATTTGAGACTAATTTCTAAGACAATTCAGAATGTTTTTAGAATGAAACCGTACATTTTTCTAAATATTTTGTAGATGATGGTTGTAAGCAAATATCATGACTGTTGCTACACTTATAGGATTTTAAATTAGTTGAACATAGGGAAACCTTCATTAAATAATGACACAGAAATAAAGATGATTAATTTTTTTATTAACTTTCACCACTACTCGTAAGATTTCTGCTTAGACCATTGCTGCTGTAAGAGAAAAATGTCAATTTATCTTGAGTGAATTAAGGTTTAATTAACCTTGCTTTCCCTCAAGGCCATTGATCTGGAAACAGCAAGTCAGTAATTGAATGTTGTATCTACCACAACCCCCAGTTTCTTAAAACATGTGATTCATTTTCTTGAACTACTATGAGAGTAAGTCTGTTCTAGCTCTTAATAACCTTTTTACTAGAGCTTTCAATTCATCAAAAGGATCTAAATTCGTGATGGCTCTAGTATGAAAACATCTTGTTCATCTGATGTATTGTCATCTTAAGACAAGTTTATTTTTGTTTTCTATAATTGTATTCATAGCAGTTGTGTAAATTTTATAATTGCATTAGTACAGATGAAGCACAGATTACAATTTTTGTTAAAGGATATTAATGTATTGAAAGAGAGCAAACTACATTTATCTCATTTGCACTACTGCATTTGATCCCTGTAAAGACAACCATTTATATTAAATACATGTCTATTCAATCTTCAGCAGCTAGGGATCATCACATATCTGCAGACCCTTGTTCAAACTGCTTAAACTGGATTATGGCCTTCAATCTCTTATGGATATATAAGATCAAAAGATATGTAGTACTATTATTGATGTAACATGAGACAGTTTTGACTTCTGTAGCATCATTCATTCATTTAACTAAATAATACTACTGATGGAAACATATATTAATTAGATTTGCTGGTCAATTGATTTCATCAGGCCTGCTTTGTGTTTAATTATTTTATTTTATTTTCCACTGCTGCCTATTGAATACAGAGGAATACAAACTTCTCTATAACTGAGGCTGCCAGGTCAAACTGATTTTATGACCTTCTGCTGAAGGTACTTCACTGCAGGTAAAATCATTTCTGTGGTTTTTGATCCGTTCTTTCTAGTTTTTACTAATATTCCCATTTAGATCTTGAAATCATCTCACAGTGTTTGAGAACTTTCTGTCTTTATATATAATCTTTCTTTTAAATATTTCTGGTATCCTTTTTTGTCATTTTTACTGAAGAAAACCCCCAACTTTAGACACCTAAAAAATGAAATATGTTTTCTTTGGCTCTTTCTAGATCTCTGTTTCTACAGAATCATATAATTTGCAAGCAAGCCTCTATTGGCACGTACTTCACTGAAGAACTGACCTCTGAATTTCTAAGGGTGTTCCATTCAGTTTCACCAATATCTATTTGTTTCTACTCTCTAGAAGGATGTTTCTTGAATTAGAGTTTATTTTTTTATGAGTCAATTTAATGTCCTTCCTGTGATAATGAAAGATCAAAAGTATTTGCCATTTTTTCTTCCCTGAGGATCTTTATTCTCCTCTTTTTAGGAGATTTAAGAAATCCCTAGTTTATTAACTGCTCCTAAAACTAGGCAGGAAGAGAGACTTTGGCTGTGTCTGTACCATTAAATCTACTAGGAACGATCTTTGCCCTCGAGGCCAGAAGGAGCAGGAATTTCTCTGCTGGATTACTCAACTTCCCTTCAAAGCAGAGCCTTTAGACAAGAACTGGAAAGTGAGGTCTGGTCTGTGATGAGCCTTGAGCTAAGACCTTATATTGCTTGGGATCAGGCTGGTTGAGAAGGACCAGAAGTAACCTAGGGTTGTTCTAACTGTATAACACTAGAGACACCAGTAACTGGAAATTTCCCTGGCATGGTCTGGTTTGCTGCTGTAGATGTCACCTGCACTCACCTGCAGCTGCATGGGGCATCATTTGCCCTTGTCAGACCTTCTCCTCCTGTGACCTTTATGGTCTCATCATACTTGCTGGGCTGTGATATCAGCCTTTGTGCCGGGGATGGAGATGCTGTTGATACATTTAGAGGTTTTCTTTTGGACTCCAGCAACAACAAAACCCTCTCTCATTTTCTTGTTTCGATAACAGCAAAAATGTTCCCTATTCTTTATAGCCTTGTAGGGGAATAACTGCATGGCAATTTTTGATGAGCTTTTCAATCTGACAGAGTGGTAAGTGAAGAGATTCTCAAGGTAAGACTGAGATTTTTCCGGCCTGCAAAATGATTCTGAGTATATTGAATAAGTTCCTCCTATTTTCACTTAATTTCTTTACAAGATAGGAGTTATCAAGTTCTATTTTAAACCACTAAGAGTGACTAAATGTATAAAGTGATTTTTTAATCTATATTTTAATATTTCTTTTTATTGAATAGTTCAGAAAGATGTGTGTGCAAAGGTAAGAATTTTCAAACCACTATATGGATAAGAAGCAGCAATGATCTTTGTATAAAAGATACACTAGTTAAAAGTATGAGTACTATAAGTCAATTGAAAATTGCATGAGAAACCCAAGAAGTTATTTTCAACAGATCAGAGAACAGAAATCATGAATAATTGTTCTGAGAGTACTGAAGCTCCAGGAAAGAACCTGGTATTATTATCAGAACCTAGCATTAGGGGAACACAAAAATTTACTGGAATAGAGCATCAAAACAAAAGTTATCCAAATTCCAGAAGTAGGACAGTAAGATATAGGTCTGACTTCTCAAACTGTGTGATTGAAAGAAGATATCTCTGCTCCCTGAACACAGAGGTTTTCACTTCTGTTTTTTTGTTTAAAATAGTTTTAACATGCACACTATTGTTACAGTTCTGTAGTAGACATTAGATTAAATTTAATCTTCAAACCTAACTATTTTACTTATATGAAAACATGGTGCCAATTTCAACAGTCAGTTTTTCTCCAAACCTTAAAACTTGTATTGTTTGGGTCAATTTTATTTTATTCCTAAGTATTTTCCCAATGTGCTTCAAAAGGAAACTGCAGAAGTTGTGTTTGCATTCTAATCTGAAGACAGACCTGGCTCCAGTTCAAATGTTTCTATATATTATTTTTACTACCCACTGTATGAATGTGGCATTTCGGGATTAAGGGATTTCAGTGGCATATGAATCAGTCCACTTTATTCCAACCATTATAGGCGGAACAGTGAACTGTGATGTACCAAATTCACTTTCTTTCATGCATACACAAACTCATAAAACTGAAGCATTTTCAGTAGTTTGGACTTATAAGTTCCTGACATCTCTGAATCACTCTTACTGGCTGGCTGCTGGGAAGTAATTAATTCCAAAATGTAAACTGTTTTTCAAAGTTCATGTAACTTTTGCCCTGGTCTTCATTTCATATTAACAAGCTCTGATGCCCTATTGGACATCTTACAGCTCATCAGCAATGAATGTTTAGCATTTGATACACGAAAGATTATAGACATTCCTCTTTGTTGGAAAGTATCTGCATGAAAATGCATACTAGTCAGTTTTAGGTCCAGTCTGTTCTCAGTGAAGGTAATTGCTTTAGCCATTGGCCTTCTATTTCTGCCAGGGCCAGATGATGATCTGGCAGAAGACTGTGATCCATGGTGTTGAGGAGTCCTCATAAATCCAATAACACTGGCTTGAAAGTCTCTACACAGGCATTCTGTACTTAGGCAAACGATAATGAATAGTAGAATAAATAGAATAAATGCTCATCTTTTGTTTTTTGCATAAGGAATTACTTCCATTTGTATATGTGTCAAAATAACAACTTTTCTGTACAGCAAATTCCATCTTCCTCAATGCCAGTTTCTGGTCTCAAACTTTGCATGCATATTCTCAGATATTGTGTTGCTAGTGCAACACTTCTCATCTAGCAGGTGGCTGACTAATGAAAAGACATTTACAGCAGATGCAGACCGGCATTTACAGATGCAGACTGTAATCCTGGAAAAAATCTTTAAAAATAGATTTGGCTTCCTACTTTGCATCACCACATGTGTTACATGTAGGAGTTTTTTTGCTGTCATAGGTGTGAATTGTGGGTGGCCTTAGAATTTTGGCATGGGGACGTGTGGACATCATGAGACTCTTTCAGGAGATCATTACAGAGACAGCCTTTAGATAGACTCAAGCTTCACTTTTCGTTTATCTCATTTCATTGGTTACAATTGCTTTAATCATTAAATTTCAAAGAATGGTGGTTCTGCTTGTTAGCTCTCTGAGAAAACTGAAGAAAATGAACTCACTAGAAACTACCTTGAAACTTTTATTTCTTCTGCTTTGTTTCTCTGTAAGGCAGCTGAGAGCTCCAAACTACTGCTTCTTACAATCCATTCCAGTAAGAGAATTAATCAAAAGCAAAAAGAACAGTGTTTGGCACTATTTTATCTTTCAAAAATGAAAACAAAACAAAGTAAACCTAAACCCATTTAAAAACACATTTAAAGTATTTAAACATAGTAAACCTCTTAGATTTACTTGCTGCTAACATGTATGTGTACAACAAGTTGTTCCTGGAAAATTTCTGTATTATTTGAAAAGTTTGGGTTAAAGCTGTACTCTTTTGGAGTTTGTATTAAGTTACATGTATTTGCTGAAGATTTTTCAAGGTCATTAACAAATATACTTCATGTGCAGTGCAAAAAAATATGATTCAGCTGTTATCGTACAACAGAAGGTAAAATAAAATCAAGCAAAGCGAAACAAAGTGAAATAAAACAAAGTGGAGTTTATGCTTTGTTTTGTTGTTTTGTTTGGGTGTTTTGTTTTGTTTTTTTAATTACGACAGTTGTATAATGATGTTGCTTAAGAAATGGTCATGCATTTTCTTAATTATAGAGGACTTACTGGTCTTACAGTACGTGTACTCACACATTCACTTAAACAGAGACTTTCTACTTGATTTCTTAATTCAAAAAATATGGTAAACACCACCAGAAGACTGACAAGTTATTTAAAGGGAGATTGATTGCTCAACATTGCACAGATATATCCTGGATCAGGTAGAGTGCTAGAATAACAGAGTGGATAGAGGCTACAAAAGGAAGCAGAGAGCAGCCTAAAGAATGATGTCTGAGAAAAGTTAAAAGTAAATATGAGAGAAATCCAGACATAAAAAGCAAATGGAAGCCTTCCTAAGAGTTTCCACAGCAGAGAATAACATTGGTATATGCACATAAGTTTTCAATAAGTTCATAAATTTCAAATATTGTATTTGAGAATAAAGATCTATGCAAAGAATAGGTATTTATACTGTTTACTTGTTAAGCTTTAAACTAAGACAGTCAGCACTTTAATGTTCTAAATAATCAGAAAATTTCTTTAGTTTACTGAGAATTTCACACTGAAATGTTCTCTGATGTTAACTGCCTGTGTTGACTCTAAGAACACTTACAGTTGTCACCAATGCACCTCGGGTAGGTTTGATTCAGTACCAGTCATAGCAAGTCCTCCCATTCACTGCACAGATTTCGGATCATGGTTCATATGCACAAAATATTTTCTCATTTTCTTTCATTTTCTTTTCTTTTTTTGTTTGTTTGTTTGTTTGTTTAATAGATTTGTGACATGCTCCGTCTTTCCTGCTTTCACATGTACCACTTTTGGATCTTTTCTTTGACTTTATATAGGAATTTTTTTAACCATTATCACAGTGCAAGTAACTGCGGGAAGATGAAATGGACACTCAGATACAAAAACACTTGAAAAATGTATGTGCAATGCCAAAAATTACATAGATTTGCTGTTCTGCAAGAGAGATGATGCAGTGCGGAAGAGTCAGTCAGGCAAGATTAGTTGTATCCAACCTATGCTGTGCAATGCAATAGCCCTGAGCCATCTCTAAATGGACTACTCTGTCTTCATGGCAGAAGGCAGTGTAAAATGAAGGTAACTGAGGTCCCAGTGCAGGACATGAGGTCTTCATGATTTCCTCTTCCATTTTGTTATTGCCTTTGGCTAAACAGTGGCAAAAGCCTTCTCAGTTTGAGACCCTGGTACTTCTGCTGGAAAATTGGATTGCAAGGTTGCTAGACAACACATTTATGTTGGTATGATTGTTATTAAGAGAAAATACCTTATTCTCAAATAATGACTGTTCATGGAAAATCAATTAACGACACATATATAACCAGGAGAATTGCTCTCTTTTGAGGCAATCAAATAAAGAAAACATGCAGTCATCTAAAAACCTCTCCAAACCTACAATTATGCAGCACACGATGAGAGAAATACAACTGAGGAATCGTAAACTGGGTCAGCTTTGCTTTGCATCAGGCTAACTGTTGACAAGATGTTTATTTTTTCACATATTTACAATAAATTTGAAATCAGGCTGAAAGTTTCGTTGCCATAATATTTTTCTCAAATAATTTTAGGAAACAAGTCCACAAGAGTTTTTGAAAGCAGTGCCCACGTTCCATCCCCAGTCAGTTCAGGAAACAACCAAGCAGAGGACACTATCTAGTTTCTAGACACCTTCTTTCATGTCTTCAGTGCTCTTCATTTTGTGTCATAGGCAGATTTCTAAACTACATCTGTGCCAGAAATCCTCCTCTTTTCTCAGAAATTGAACTAGAAGTTGATGAAGTTTCTGGATTGAAATATTGGTTGTATGCTGTTTTGGAGCTACTGGTCTACTTGATCAGTGCACTTGTATAAATAAAGCAGCATACATTTTGAATATTTCATTATATTTGATTTTGCTTCCATTAGGCAGTCCCATGAGATCCCATGGTTCTGCTGCATTCACTAAATTGCAGTGGTGTACGACATATAAAATTATTGCTTTGGACAAAAGAGGGATGGCTATAATATGCCATATCATTGTAAACAATTAACTGGATGATTTTTCAACAGACAAATGACAGCAACGGGATCGTTCTGAATAGGACAAGAGTAAGAACTTCATATTTACAAATGAAAAGGAGAATTTTCAAGAAAAATGTATATGTACATAAATAGCACTGGAGTGTTTAAGTGTAACCATTTAAGATGGGAAAAATATGAGCCAATTTTTTTGATTTTTTTTTCATCTTACATACTCTTTCCTTTAAAAGAATAAATCTGGGCAATCTCCATCATTTTTCAAAGAAATATTGCAATTTACATGATAACAGAATTATTTTTAAGCTTGAAAAGCGCATTTTCTTTCTTCATTTATAAGCAGATACTGATCTTGTGTCAATGAGGGAAAGGGAAACGTTGTTCATAGAAAACTAAGCTATATTTTTCCACTTGGAAGTTTGATTACAAACATGGATGACTGATATTCTGTCCAGGGGAGTGGAATCACCCTGTTCGTAACACAAACAGAATTAACAGGGCACTTTAGCTGCAGCAGGCACCTTAATTATGCCACAGTGTCCTTCTCTTACTTGATCTCATGCCAGTGTTACAGACATTGAACTCCCCTGATTTGTTGGACACAAAAATTTGCTGTACACCTAGTTGGAAAGAAAACTTCAAGTTGGCACATGTTCATGTCTTGAACCTCACTTACCACCACTTATTTGACAGAGTTAGCTTGTTACTTAAACTACACAGAACTTTCCACCAGTGTCAAATGTACTAAGCTGTTACTGTACCTTGTGACTTCAGTCAGCATTTACTGGCAAGGCACAGTAACACTTACTTATTTATCACTGAGCCAATACAACTCTCATTGAAAAGCTTTTTTTTCTTTTTTTTCATCACCTTTCCTTACCTGCTAGAACAGGTATTTGCTACCTCTTATCGAAGGATATAAAGACAAGAATAAAAATCAATATTGAACTCTAAGATATCATTCCACGCACCAGACGTTCTGGGGCATTAAAAATCCAAACTGCACATGCATATAACTTCAGAAGAAATTGCCATCCAGGGACTGGTGGAAAGGAAGAGAAGGTATGGATCTTGCCTGCAAATAAGTGAAATAACCCAGACAGCCATGACTAATCTTGAGATAAAACAGTCATTCAATTAAAAGATTTAAGGAAGGAAAACTCCTTCATATCCTGTACCTGGTCCAAATATTTTCTCTGTCTCTCATGCTCCCCTTGAGACTTCCCTTGTCTAGGAGCCCTTCCAAAGCAGTCGACTCCTTGTGTTAAAACACAAAAACATGTTATTCCCAAAGCAACAGAGAGAATCTTTCTGCATTCCTAGCATGGTTAATAAGCAATGTGACCCAGCAACCAGACAGGAATTGCACCAGAGGTCATAACAATAAGGATCCTTCCACCTTCAGGCCTTGAGAATCTCCTAAGTCTGATAGAAAGTAAATAAATAAAATTTTGATTTGTACAGTAGAAGTCAGTAATTTGAACATAAAAGTACCTTCAATAGTGCTTTATAATGCATGCTCTGTACATTTTCAAGAAAGCAGACCACCACCACTAAGCTGTACTTCAAATAGCAAGTACATTTGTTTTTCTACAACCACAAGGCAAGATTTATCAGTTAATACTTCAACTCGAGCCTAATATTAGAGAACAAAAAAAAAAAAAAAAAGAAAAAAGAAAACCAAGGAAAACATGAAAGGGTATATTATTAAATTCCTATTTATTTTTATAACCCATGTTAAATGTCTTAAATGTTAAAGTTGTGTCACTGTGTGGATGCAAAAAAAAAAGAGTAAAAAATACAGTAGTGGAGAGCTTCAAATACAGTAGTGAATAACTTCAATAACAGTTTCAAAAGGGCCAGTCGTCACACTGTAGCTCTCACATTCTTCAACTACTTGTATAAGTCTGGATGTGTCTGGGGAGATAATATAAATAGATGCCAAGCCCTAAAGTCTCTGGCTGACTGACATTTTGGCAGTTACCAGTAGATGGCTGCAATTTCTAGTTGCTGAAATGGCTCACTTAGAACTACTCTGTTCCAAACAGCCCCTGGAAATGAACCAACCTTGAGCTGTATCTTGAAGACTCTTGCTGCTGGGCTTTTCCTCCCTATGCAACAGGAGAATATCTACCTGAAAAACCCCAGAAGTTTATAGATTGCATTCATGTTGTTCAGTACCTATAGAATTGAGTAGATATTTACAGTTTCTGGCTCTCAAAAGCTGCTCTTATTCTCTTCTGTTACTCATAAAGTCTATTAGGCACACACGATTAAAAAAAATCTAAGTGACGCACTCAACTGAAACCTGCCCTCCACTTCCAGACAGTCCCACTGCTGATCTTTTTTTCCTGAAAAATATGTTCAGAAATTGATATTGCAGAAGAAAGATGTTTTACATTACCTTGTTTAATCAGAATTAGCTTTTTTAATTAATAGCCACTCCCTTCTGCTGATGTGCTTTATACCTGACTTTTAATCTAGGGATTTTTATTTCTTTTTTCCCCCTGGGTCTGAAATTAATGAGGATTGTTTTATTTTACTATCATGAACACTTGACAGTACGAATACATATACAGTCCTATCTTGGTAAATAAATTTTTAGACTGTTTTACCTTTATTGTTGCCTCAATGACTTAAACTGCTGCAAAGCTGTGAGTGATGCATCTGAAACACATTGAAGAGCAAACTGTAAGTAAAGAGAGAAAAAAAAAAAGATCGAGAACAGGTGCAGACCACAAAAAGTGGAATAAAACAAAATGAACACTAGACAGTGACATAGGCACTTCTTACTTTTTTGGGAATTTTTTGAATAGAGGGGTCAAAATTGGGAGGGAAATAGTGTTTCAACATGAAAGAGAAAACACGTATTATCCAAAGGAGATCCTAGTGAAGTCCTGTGGGATGCAGATGTAATGTCTAATTGGGACATCGTGGTATCATGGACATGTGCTAAGGAACAGAACTGGACCATTTCAGAGCTGGCAATTACCATCCAAACTCCTGGAGTGGGGCAGAGATGTTGTAGAGTGAGTGTGCACAAGACCCTGAAAGCCTGTATTTTGTGAACTAAAAGTCCTCTTCCCACTCCTCTAGCAACAAGTGAACAAACAAGTAATCATTTAAGTCTAATTTTCAAACAACATTTTAGAAACACAGTCTTAATTACAGCAAGCTCACATATGAATGTGTTAAAACAGTTAGGAAGGGGATGTCATTCTATCTTCCTGCTTTGTCAGACTGGGGATTTGTGGCATGTTAAAATAACACCATGGTGTGCTGATGAATGTTGTTTAGTGAGAACTTTGAGGGATGATCAGCAAGTATATGTCTATCTCCACAGTTTGTGGAGCATCAGGAGAAGACCTTGGTTTCGATGGGTAATTGACATTTCGTAGCTGCTATTCAGTGCTGTTCAGGTAACAATGGTAGATAGGCAAGTAGGTTACAAATTCTTCAATTTTCTGCAAGGACAATTAAAGATGAACAATTTTGAATTGAATCAGTACAGGAAAATTAAATTTTTTACCAACATACTCTTGAAACAATGTTCAAAAAGAAATGTAAGAAAATATATACATTGCATACAAAAATATGGAATATTTTTAATTTTTTTTTTTTGTATTCTTCCTGACATAATTACTGACAGTATTAGTTGTGTGTCACTCTCTCACTACAGAGGAGTCAGCTAATCATACACATTTTGAGAAGACAGCTATTAATACAGAAGTACAGAATAAGAAATGGTAAATGGCACACAAGATTACTGGTATGGACCCAGCTATCTGTGTACCAAAACTACTGCGTCACACAAGGTGTTGTTTCCATTTTATCAGTATATCTAGACTCTCTAAAAATACCCTGTCATAACTGTAATAGTAAAACAGAATTGACACTGTAATAAAACTGCATTACAGTAAGAAATATCTGTGTATGTACAGTAAGAAATGTGTGTCTTAAAAGTGGCAGGTTTTCCTCTTCTGCACTGTGTCAGATGAAATGCTTTGATAAAAGGGTTCTGATGCTAGAAAAATGCCTTAATGCCTTTCTTATCTGAGGAAATATGGAGTGAGAGAAACTTTTTAAAATGCTCATCAGTTCTTAACAGTTTAATATAATTCAGAGTATTGATTTTTTATTATTAAACTCTCTTTTAATATTGTGCCATAGATTGAAGCAAGTACCTGCAGTATTAAAAAAAAATAAAAATTATAGAGTGCCACTGCCTATCACCGATTCAAGGTGTCAATTATAACTAAATGAAGAATAAACTAAAACAAAAAAAGAAACACCTGTCTGTAGTAAACCCTATTATTCAATGATAGTTTTTGCTGATGATAGGTGTCAAGGTATAAGAATAAATTAATTTTCAGCTGAAAAATGGAAGATTGACTCTTTTGAAACCCCTTTGAGGAGAAAAGGTCTCAGAAATAAGAACTTAGTAGGACCAGGAAAGTTATTAGCTCATGAACATTGAATCTCAGCATATTTGCTGTCCCATCTTTTTAGAGACAATGGTAAAAACTTAAAACCTGCTATATCTTCTCACTAACATTAGAACTGACAATATCATCTTAACTTCAAAAATAAAAAATAAGTAGCTCCTTTAGGCAAGTATATTCTCCCTTTTTTGAACTCTAGTAGGAAACTATGAGAGGTATGAAATAAATTTATAGAACACATAGTACAATGGTGTCAATATCTTTGACTATAACCTGCAGATAATGTATTTAAAAAAATCCTGAAGTTTTTTATAAAAATGCAAATTTTAAAAAAATCAGATAACCGACTCTGACCTTTGATTAACAAAAACCTCCAAAACTCAAAAGAGCTCATTGGTTGTGACTTCATGACTTCATTGTCCTCTCTGCCTGATCTGTAATTCTACTTCTGAAATCAGGGAAATATATTAGTTTGAGGTGACCCTTCAATTTTGACTTCAGAAGTTCAGTTGTGATAAGTCTTGAAAAAAGAAGGGGGTTAACTCTCATGCCCCAAGCATGACAACATTCAATTTTACTGGTTGTGTATGGGGAAGAGAATGACTCTGGTTAGGGAGGAGTTATTTTTTTTAAATCATTTTCTCTTCCTGCTAGAGCTCCTGTCAAGGACATGTGCAAAACTTCTTCATTTTTCTTCCATTTTCCTTTTTTTTTTTTTTTTTTTAAATCAGATGTTAACAAATAATCTATGAAATTACCTGAAGTTGTCCTTAATTCTGTGAAGGTTTTTGTTTTGTTTTTTTTTTCCATAAATGAAACTATTGAAGAAGAAAGGTGATACATGTTTGTACCCATCCCCCACAATCACTTTTCAAGCATGCATGTCAATTATTCCACTAAGTGTGGAAAAAGCAGTCTGAAGCATTGTTAAATGAACTATATAAATCCTTGAAGAGACACAGTAGGTGGCTGAAGTGAGAATTAAAAATGCCATCTTCTTGAAGCTCACACATTTTTAATATTAGCCTTCAAAGTTAGCAATGACGGCAAGATCATTCCAGCCTCGTGATATAATTAATTGCTGTAATTTCAGACATTTCAAAAATTAACAATGTCATCATGTAATGTCAATGGGAAGAAGTGTGATGGAACTAAACATTTGTTTTCATACAAGTTTGGAAAGTATTGCTAATGATGAAGGTGCAGGTTGACTCTGTTTCTGATTTTAAAAATAGAGAACAAATTATCACTGTTGCATAAAACTATTGCTTAAAACTAAGCAACCACACTAACTGCCAGACTACTGATTATTTTAGATAGTTCTCACATTGCTCTTCCTTTCCAACTGAACTACACCAATTTAATAGCTTCTTGATTCTTTTCACTTTTTAATCTGCCTACAGAGAAAAGCTCCTCTTCTACCTAAGACAATCTCTAACATCTGCTCACCCTGACACACTACTAAATGAAATAATTATTTTGCTGCTCACTGGAAGACTTCAAGCTTGCTCTGAATTTCCTATTCAGTTTGCTTTCTCAAGTTTTCTCTGAAAAAATATTGATCATGAAATGTTTGATACTCAGGGCTTGAAACTAAAACACCATTTTTGTGAGAGTCATGGTATCATTTAGTAAAAGGTATGATATATTTCCCATTCTTTGATTTGATGAGCACGTTTATGGTTTGGAACCTTCAAAGATGTTACAGAGATTCTGAAACTCCAGGAGGAGAAAATAGTGGTTTAAGACTTATGGAAGATTAGTGACTTCCATAACATTTTCAGGATTTTTCTTTTTGAACAAGTCTTGTCTTAAGTGAGGTATTATTGATAGAGAAAACAGGCAACTGCAAGATTTACAGGCTGGGTGCACAGTAAAAAATTTATTTTCTCTGGTCACAATAATACGAGGTAATTGTGAAGGTAATAGTGGCTTTGAAAAGGTGAGGTTAGATTCTCATCTGGCCCGTGTATTTGCCTTGTGCCAGGACTAAGCCAGAAGTTTGGGGAATGTTGTGTCAAGTGGTGTCCCATTCCAAGTAAAATATACCATGTGCCCCACATTTGCTACTCTGTAACTTTCTGTCATCACCGAAGTCATTAACACAGAGTAACACTTGTTTATACAGGGCCGTGTTCTGAGGGCCTTAGTCATGTACTGTGATATATTTACTTGCATCCCTGCCAAGGTGTGCAGGAGATGTGGTATTAGGAATTTGCTCCTCACACACACTTCATAATCACAGCAGTGATAGTTGACTCCTACTGTAGGTTTGTAGGTCTGGTGGGTGAACGTGCTGAATGCCATAATGGTGAGATGGCAATCTGAAAGGACTGAAATTAGTGTGTTAGTATCAGCATTTTAAATACAAAGCAGTATTCCTTTCTGTGACCCTCATGGCAGCTTTGGTGTTCAGGTTCCTGACAAATAATCTTGTATTAGGAGTGAGTGTGTTTGCTTGAGTATGTTCTGGTGCAGGTATAGCATGAAGAAGATTGAAGCAAATGTGATGGAAAATGAACAGCAGGCCTGTCTCTGACTTGAAGAATAACCAGTGAAATCATCTCTAAAAGCCACTGTGCAGGTACTGTGTACTCATGGGGTACGTGCCTTTCATGAGCTTGCATTTTTTTATAGCTCTGTGCTTTATGTCAGTCCCAGGGTGTAAATAAAAAGTGATCAAACCCTAATTTTTCTGTGGTCTATCTGAAAATTAAAACAGAACATTTGGCTAAACATGAGGCTGATGATGACATCAAGCCTGCTTTGCAGTCGCTCTGCCTGGAGGATGTCTCCCCTGAGGTTAATCTGCCCTTATCTGAAACACAAGTTTCTCTTGTGTACACATGAGGCAGGGCTTTGTGCTGTGCTGATAGATAGGCATGTATAGATCCCATTTCAAAAAACTCCTTATCTGCTCTGATTTATTATTTTGAGTTCTAATAAAGCCTTTCTGCGAAGATAACATGTCTTTGGTGTCTTCTGGCATATCCACTTAAGGTAAAAAGTCAGATAGCCCAAGCTCACAGTTTGGGCATATAAGAAGGTTTTTTCAAAAGAAAAAAAAAAAAGGAGCAATCTACTTCAAAGAACAATCATATTAATTTTGATTACCTTGATTCTTTTACACTGATGAAGTCCTAAATAATCCTAGATGCTTCAGTTAACAGCAACAGACACAATTTTTTTTACACTGATCAGGAAATAAAATGTTTATTTTAAGAAGTGAAGCAAGCTCCACCATTAATTTTTAACAGGTTTTTGACTTCTTTACATCTAAAAAAATACTGTTTCATTCCAGAAACATTTTGGACTTCTGCTTTGTTTCCAGATACAATTCAAAATTTACAGTTTGAAATCTGGCTCCATAGGGCCTGAGATTTCTGAAAGATAGGATTTCAGAATCAAAATATCATGCATTATTTTCTGCAGGAAAATGCATGAAATTTCATGAAAATCATGTTCAGAATATATCAAGAAGGTATTTGGATACGATTTTAAAATGTCAGATCTGCTTTATAGGGGGTTGGGTTTTTTTCATCTGTAATGGCATATTACACAGAATGTTTGAATTTATCTTAAAATTAAAGAAGAATTATCCTTACAAGAAAAGCATGCGGTAAAATAATAAAACAAAACCTGAGAAACTGGCTCATTTTGGAACTTATTTTTCTCTGGAAACTAAATTAGAGTTGTCATGTTGATTTCTTCAAGGGTGAATAGTATGGGATTCTTTTATCATACTTTTTGTTTTTATTATTTTAGATTTCTGCATTTTATTTTTTAACATAATGCAGAAATCTCAAGGACAACTATTTTCCTCAGCTGTGTTCTGTGAATTTGCATACTTCACTATAAATTTGAGAAATAACAGACTGCTAACTCAAGATACTGGACAACTCCCTGTATATGGGGTTTATCTAAGTTTTGACACAACCAGCTTTCTAAATTTTCTGTCTTGTAACTGAAGAAAGATTGGGAACTACAGATGCCCACCTTTACTTTTAATACATCTTTTACCATATGAAGAAAACCTCTGTAAAAAAAATATATATAAAACATTATATACAGGAGCTATATATAGCAGATATGAGTATCAGGCTATTATGCTATTTGGAGTATCAGACTTGCAGGATCTGTAGGGACTCCTTGGGAATTTTTACTGTCCAGACAGTTTTCAGTCAAATGGAGAACATTTTCCTCCTGTGCTTCTGGAAAAGGTCTGGTGTCAGCTTTTTTTCTACTGATTTGCTACCTTCTTACCCTGGTTAGTTTTTTGGTTTTTTTTCTTGGGCTTTTACACTCCTTCTTCAAGTCAGCATTTTTCTTTTAAGTCCTGAAATACCATGAGTCCAAACAGTTTTACTTCTGCCTGTCTTTTTACATCCTTTCTCTTGCAAGGTTTTAGTTTGCATGGTCCATTACAGTTAAACTTTTTTTTTTCTTTTTTTTT
>VXBB01015070.1:34611-46058 GCA_013399915.1 Illadopsis cleaveri
TTTAACATAATGCAGAAATCTCAAGGACAACTATTTTCCTCAGCTGTGTTCTGTGAATTTGCATACTTCACTATAAATTTGAGAAATAACAGACTGCTAACTCAAGATACTGGACAACTCCCTGTATATGGGGTTTATCTAAGTTTTGACACAACCAGCTTTCTAAATTTTCTGTCTTGTAACTGAAGAAAGATTGGGAACTACAGATGCCCACCTTTACTTTTAATACATCTTTTACCATGTGAAGAAAACCTCTGTAAAAAAAAATATATATATAAAACATTATATACAGGAGCTATATATAGCAGATATGAGTATCAGGCTATTATGCTATTTGGAGTATCAGACTTGCAGGATCTGTAGGGACTCCTTGGGAATTTTTACTGTCCAGACAGTTTTCAGTCAAATGGAGAACATTTTCCTCCTGTGCTTCTGGAAAAGGTCTGGTGTCAGCTTTTTTTCTACTGATTTGCTACCTTCTTACCCTGGTTAGTTTTTTGGTTTTTTTTCTTGGGCTTTTACACTCCTTCTTCAAGTCAGCATTTTTCTTTTAAGTCCTGAAATACCATGAGTCTAAACAGTTTTACTTCTGCCTATCTTTTTACATTCTTTCTCTTGCAAGGTTTTAGTTTGCATGGTCCATTACANGGTCCTTTTATGTTTATTTTTTTTTTTTTTTTTTTTTTTTTTTTTTTTTTTTTTTTCTTTTTTTTTTTTTTTCTCATTAAAGCTAAGCCAAGGTCACACAGCTGGGCTGCACCAAAATGCACAGACAAAGGGCAGATGTAGCTGAACCCCGGCACTGTAGGTCACACAGAAGGCGTATCAGGTCCCAGAGGCTCAAAGCTCCTCTCAAAATGTCTCTTTACATGATTAAAGAGGAAGGCAAGATCAGGGAATCTCCTACCTCATGGACTTTTTAAATAGATTATGTTGAGGGATTAATTCAGATCTTTTTCAGATACGACTCCTTTTTTTATTTTCCCATCTATCAAGCCTCACTCAGAGAAATCCACAGGCCTAGGAAATAGAGTTATAACAATGCAAACAAGAATATCGCAAGGAGTGATGATATGTGCAACACAAAATTTGAAGAGAAATGAGAGATATAGCTCCTAATTAAATTCTAACTCATGCTGTGAAAACAGATTTCCATGTTCTAAGGGAATATAAGGTTGACAAGGGGCTACCTTTCCTTGACTTTAAGGTGTCACAAGGCATTCTGGTCTGTACATGAAACAGGAAGCTCAAAGAAAGTGTAAATAAAATGAAGGAAAATGGGCTTCAGAATTCTTATCTCAGTACTAACTTTTCTTATCTCATTAATATAGGGCTCAAAAAAAATCCAATTTCTAATGGTAACGTAATTGATTTTGAAGCTATCCGCTATGTCATTTGGGAAAACAGCGAAGGCTTTCGAAATCCTTGTTCAAAGCTCCTTGAATAGAAAACATGGTTGGGCTTAATTGAAAGGTCAGATAGAATACTAACAGACACATACATAATGGAATGTAGCAAAAGTATTTTTGTTTGTTTTCTTGCTGACAATCACAAATTAAGAACATTTCTTGTGAGTTATTCAGGTTTTAATTCTTATACATTTAAGGTAAATAATATGCCTTATTTTGATAAAAAATTAATAAAAACTTTTCAGGCACAAAATAAAAAACAACCTGTTAGCCAAATACAACTATTTTTGTGTTTAAATAACTTCTAGTTTTACTACGTCCTTGTTGAATAAGTAGTCTTTAAGTTCCTCCAGATTTTCATACAACTTCATAGATATCCTCAAATACTTTTGTTCTATACACAGGCTTCATGACATTATGCACCAAAAATTTAGATGCCTGCATTACATGGACTAGACAATGCCTTGTGTTGTTTTTATGATTCAAAATCTGTTGATTAGTGGTGACTTGCTCCTTCTCAAGTAAATATTTTGATACTGATAATTTCCTAACATTAAGTATCAGTCACAAGAGTTAGTAGTGTGGTGTAGTAGTGTGGTTCCTTGCTGTTTCATCCACATGCATTAGATGAAATTATTCCAAGCTTTAATAACTGGGAGTTATTGTTTCTATTTAAAAATGGTATATTTGTTATAGTCACATCATTAGAAACTCAGATGGTAGAAGAAATGACTGAAAAGAGAGAGGATGGATATCTTTTATTACTTTCCATGTTGTTATTGAAACCCATCTTTTGTAGAACTTTTTAGTAATGGTAGCCACATATAATTACATAAAAGATAGATGACTGTATTTCAGATAAATATTCTAGCTGATCTCTTTGCTGTCAATGGAAAGTAACTGCAGTGTCAGCACCTCTCTGTATTTAACTACTAAATTCCTTGATCTGTTAGGTCTGTACTGATATTCTGAGCTACTGTGGTTTTTACATATATAAACATGCATAAAGGAGAGAAATGACTAATAAAAACCCTAAAAAAATCTTTGACAGGTACCATTTCATCTAAGCTTCTATGTGAGTCTTTGCAGTTCTTGTGGGATAAGTTCTGTGAATGAATGTCTTCCTTTGTGAAGCCGTCTCTTTAACACTGAGCTGCAGTTATACCCACTGTGTTTTCTTGTGGGAGCAATCTTTCTCACTTCTCTGTATATTTTACTTTTACACATGGAAATCTTCATGGAAGATGTATTGTTCAGTTTTACCCTAGAAACAAGACAGATAACAACAACCATGACTCTCTCCAGACAGCCTTGTGTTTAACATTTAGGCAAAACTGTATTTTCTCATTCTTAAAGTTTGAATTGGGAGCCATTAAAAAATAGAATTATTTCTAGGCCTTACTTGTGGTAGTAGAAGTTAATCAATTTCTATGAAAAATAAGGCAAAGAATTCATACAAGAGTGTAGTGTATCTTGTTTCTTTATTAAAGATAGGAGTATGAAATAAGGTATCAGTCTTCCTACACAGTTCAGAGTACAGCAAATGAGTGACAGAACTAAGAATAAATAAACTGGAAGTGTTTCAAGACATAGCATGGTTATGGTGCAGAACAGTATATGTTTATCTCTGGAGGTTCTGAATTCGAGCTTCAGGCATTAACATAAATCTTTTTAACGTTCTGAATAAAACTTCTGAAGTCTTCTGACTTCCTAACATCTCACTGGATATATTGTCATTAAGTGTGCCATTATAAATGTGATAGAATAACAGACTTCTCAGATTTTTACTATCTTTTTCAGGACTCTCAAGGAATAAAGAAAAATCCCGTAACTGAAATAGGTTTAGAAGACCTTTGAAATCTCCCATCAAAGCATAAATAGACTTTAAAAGTTTTTTATGTCTGTAATACTTATGGATTGTTTAGCTAGAAATCTTAGAAAAATTTCATACAAAGTGTTTTGAAGATAATCTGGCCATTTGATAGACATTTCCAAAAAGTGGGGATAAAAAAAGAAAAAAGGAAATGAATAAACAGCTCAAGTTAAAAAGGGGAAATTTAAACCAAATAAACAACCTCCACCCCAGCCAACCAAGGAAAAAAAAAAACCAAACAAAAAACACCATAAAATCATAATGTTTTTCCTAGGTTTGTACGACCTTATTTGATAACCATCAGTCTTGTGGCCTCAGCCCATGAAGGCTTTTCTGCTGATATCCTCTTCTAAACCACTCACAATATTTATTCAAATAAAGAACATGCTCTACATGGCCAAGTAGGCCCAGAACCCTGAGGAATCTGGATTCTTACATTTATAAGCTTCCTAGGGTTTGTTCAAAAAATTTGGAGTATTTAATGAGTCAATCAAGATACATTATTTTAGGGACTTATAAAAAACTAAAGAAGCACATCATAGCAACTTTTTACGATTGCTAGAGTAATTAATTTCCAATATCTTTAGTAAGTTATGAGCATGTAGGTATATATCAACTTTTCAGGTTTATTTTTTAAAAAATTCCCTTAGTTTTCCAAAATTACTCACATAAAGAAAGTTTATTTTGCTTCTGTCCAGGGAAGGCTTCCAGAATTAAGCAATATTTTCCCTTTAAAACAAAGGAGAATTCAAAATCACACAGGAAAGTTCCAATAAATCATGTGAGTGTATGCTATGCTGACATTTTTCTTGTTCTTCCAGGAGGAGCTATCATTCCTCCAAGGGCTTGGTTATCCTTCACAGTATTGCCCTGAGTAGTGAGTGACAAGATATTAAAACCATTCAAAAGAAGGTACTGAAAATTTTGATAAGTCAGACCATTACTGGACCAGCCTTGAGTGGCTTGTCATGTATCTTATCATACAGTGTGAAAGCACGTCCTGTGCCTGCCAACAGTCACGTTTTATTTTGCAGGTAATGACATTGGATCAGACAGAAAATCCCCCTCTGTTGGAACCACTCCTATCCCTTGTAGCACTTCCTTCAAGCAGTCATGAGGACAGTGGCAGATTCCTCCGAGTGTGGGTGACAGTGCAAGGGTCAGCTGAAGGATCAGCTGAAGGAATGCCTGAATGTAAGGTCTGCAGAAGGTGACAATGACAAGGTTCTGCAAGTCTGTAGCATTTTTTATAGACATCATTTGGAACCAACAGGTTCATTACTGTTGGTGCTGCTGTGTTTTGATCTACTTGCCTGCTCATGTGAATACATTCTATAATTGTCAGGCAGCACTGTTCCCATTTTAAATATATTTTTATATATATACACACATATATATTACATTATTGTAAGTGAAATGCACGGTCTCGTGTATCCTGACACATCTAAGGCTTCAATCTAACTTCATTTTATTTTTAGCATCTCACAAGAGTCTCATGGATTCTCAACACCATGGGTTTAACATATAAGTGGTGTTTAGCAGCTTTGCCTCATGAAATAGATTATAAAGTTAATATCCATCAAAAAGAAGAAAAAAGCTTGGGTCTGGACTAATTTCTCCTGCATTTTGCTGAGCTACCATATGATTTCAGATTTGTAACTTAGGTAACTTACTTTATTTAGGATGAGATTTATCTTCTTTTTCAATCTTTCTTTCTTTCTTTCTTTCTTTCTTTCTTTCTTTCTTTCTCTTTCTTTCTTTCTTTCTTCATTTCTCCTCTTTGTCTTCTTTCTTTCTTAATTCCTTTCTTTCTTACTTTCTTCTATCTTTCCTTCTTTTTCTTACTGTCTTCATTTCTTTCCATCCTCTTTCCTTCTTTCTTTGTTCTTTCTTTTTTCTTTCTTTTTTATTCCTTCTTACTTCTTCCTTTCTTCCATCTTTCTTTCTTATTTCTTTTATTCTTTCTTACTTCTTTCTTTATTTCTTTCTCCTTTCTTACTTCTTTCCTCTCTTTCGTTCTTTTCTTTCTTTCTCTCTTTATTTCTCTGATTGCATATTTATGTCTCATTGTTTTTCATCATGTGAGTTAGTAGTGTGCTGCTTCCAAACCTCATAACTGTTCTTGTCTGAACTTTTGAGGAAGAAAAAATTTTAGCATTATAGTCCAGCCACCTTACTATCTACTCTGAAACACGGATGTGTCTTCTTTTCCATATGTATTTTTTGCTTTTCAGGTGGTTCAGCTGACCTCCTTCCAGTATCTTCAGCAACTAAACTTACTTTACATGATATTTCTAGGCTACCTGAAATCTGTGTGTTTCACAGATCATACTGGGCACCTGAACATTATACACTTCAATGCTCGTGTCCCTTTGCAAATGATCCTAATCTATTATTTCCTATAAAATGATCAAACTATCTAGTCACTTTCCTATTTTAAGTAATAAAATGTTTTATGGGAATCCTTTCCTATTTTTTTTTAATTCAACAAAACCGTAAGTTTTCCAGAAAGTTTATTGTAGCATGTGTAAAAAATCAAAAATGGGATTTTCTGTAGCCTTCATCTGTTAAAGTTACTACTCTTGTGATGGCTTTATTAACAAATCTATACAATTTACAGATACTTTCACATGTAAGTGCATGAAATATATTTCTTATCATTTTAAGTACACCTGTTTTCACTTGCAGGACATAGTCCAATACAAGGAGCTACAGAAATAATCTACACCATAATTAAATCAATAAAATCTCCATAGGAATAGATTAATCAACAAATAATACATTCTAACATGAACATGAGTATTTTCTTTTAGTAAGCAAGTAACTTTATTCTGACAGGAAAAAAAAATCACTGACATTTTTACTATACTATTTATTTTAAAAGGGAAGTAACAGTTTCCCTACTACTTAGGTAATTATCAATATTTCACTCTACAAACTTGTTTTTTGAGAAATCCAAATTCCATTATAACTGATCACTTGGTATTAGGATGCAGGCAAAAAGAAGTTATTTTGTTGTGCCGCATTTAATGTTCATTTTATGTTAGTGGCATGTGTAGATTTTGAAGTTTCTACTTTAAAAATCCCTAATAAATGTAGGATTTGTATTAGTTTTTCTGAAAATATAAATCTGTGATTTTTATTTTTCTTGTTCCTCTCAAATAAGGGGCTTTGCTTCCATAAAACAAGAGCCACCAGCTTCCCATTAAAAAATATTAACAAACCACACAGCTATAAGGGAGAAAAATAGAGGGGAAATTATTTCTATTTCAAGTCTACAGGAAGCATAATTTCAATATAATTTGCCTATGTTTTTAGTATATTCCCTTTTTCCATCTGGGTAATGGTGTGGTGTGTTGACCTTGGCTGGTCACCAGGCACCCACCAAGCAGCTGCATCTCTCACCCACTTCAATAAGGCAGAGGAGAAAATATGATGAAAATCTCATGGGTTCAGGTAAAGTCAGCAACAGATCACTTACTAATCACCATCACAGGCAAAACAGACTCAGCTTAGAGAAATTATTTGAATTTATTGACAATCAACAGCATATGGGGATAGTGAGAAATAAGAAAGGATCTGAAAACACCTTCCCGCCACACGCCCATTATCTTGGGCTCAACTGCACTCACAACTGTTCTACCTCCTCTCTCCAAGTGGCATAGAAACGGAGAATGAGGGTTGCAGTCAGTTCTTCATGCTTTTTGTCTGCTGCTTCTTCCTCCTCCAACTCTTTTTCTGCTGCAGCATGGGAAGCCTCCCATCAGATACAGCCTTCATGACTTTCTCCAACATGGATCCTTTCCATAGGCTGCAGTCCCTCAGGAACCAGCTGCTCCATTGTGGGACCCCCATGGGGTCACAAGTCCTGGCAGCAAACCTGCTTTTGAGTGGGCTTCTCCCTCACAGGCCCACAGGTCCTGCCAGGAGCCTGCTGCAGCATGGGCTTCCCACGGGGTCACAGCCTCCTTCAGGCATCTTCCTGCTCTGGCATGGGGTCCTCCACGGGCTACAGGTGGATCTCTGCTCTGCAGGCTGCAGGCGTACAGGTGCCTCATCATGGTCTGCACCAGGGGCTGCAGGGAAATCTCAGCTCCAGCACCTGGAGCACCTCCTCCCTTGGCTTCACTGGCCTTAGTGTCTTCAGGGCTGCTTGTTTTCTGTTTTCTCCTCTCTCCTGGCTGGTTGCTCTGTGGCAGTTTTTGCCCTTTCTGAAATACGATATTTCAGAGTTGCTACCAATGGGGCTGGCTGGCCCAGCTTTGGCCAGAGATGGGTCCATCCTGCAGCTCATAGAAACTGGTTCTGTCTGACATTGGGCAGTTTTTTAGTGCCTTTTAAGGGAAACCACTCTTGCGGTGCCCCCAGTACCAAAACCTTGCTGTGGAAACCCAATACACAGAGGCAGGATGCATTTTTGGCAGGAGATGTTTTCTCTTGTTTGCTCTGTGAAGCACAACCAAAGTTTCCTTTGGTTCTTACCCAAGCTTTTCTCATGCTTGTACTCCCACTGAGGTATCTCTAAGAAGGAAAGATAGCTATAAAACTAAAAGATTTTTTAGAAATCCCCCACTTAAGCAACTAGATTAGGGAAGAAATAGCCAGAGCGAGATGTTGTTTGGTGTTGGTTTGTTTGTTTGGGGTTTGGGGGTTTTTTGTTTGTTTTGTTTTGTTGGGGTTTTTGGGGACAGGGATATGTTTTTTTTTTCCTGGAGAAGGATTATTTTTCAGTATTGTTGCCTCAGTACACATCCTGTGGTAGATCTGCACTGAGTATGTGGTCATGCTATGAGCCTGCTACCTCCCAGGTGTGAACCATTGCCGGATGTGGACAAAACAGCAGAAGTTCTATGAATTCTCCAGGTCAAAGATCACAGTTCAAGTTCTCAATGAACATTCAATACAGAGCATTCTTTTTTTTTGTTGAATGAGTCAGACAAAGGTGGGAATTAAAAAATAAAGAAATAGTGAAATAATAAAGCCACAGAGAGAACTGTAACAAGGGGCTGGCAATAGAAATCAGATATCAAAGGAGAACATTGCCAAGAGTCAGTAAATAAATAAATAAATAAATAAAATATTATCTACAGTTATATATATATATATAGTTCAAGGCAAACCATTACGTTTACCACATTTTTAAAATTGTGTCCTATTCAGCTCTTCTTCAGATTCTGACTGCAATTAATTATTTGCACATGTAATTAGAGAGAGTCTTCATAAAACATAATAGGAAATAAGTATCCAAATTTAAAGAAAAAAAAGATAATAGTACTATGAAAGCCATTAGAATAAGTGAAGTTAAAAATATACGCTAGTTTTATGCCACAAAACCACATCTTTTTTTCAAAAGGAAAAACACATTTAACCTTTATTGTAACATCAAATTAAATTAAACAGTGTTTCTGAGTTCTGGAAAACTTCTAAGGCAAAAAGCCATATCTGCTGAGTTTTATTTGTTTCATGTATCTGTTCTAAGAGCTGTGGCAAGTGAGAAGTTACAGTTTCACTAGCTTTCAGACATTTCTAGTAGAACTTGCTGTAAATCTGTTTATTTTCAAAAGCAACAATTCTGATAGATTTTGCACAAATCTTAGGTTGAAAGAGATAAAGTAACTATATGATGTTTTTAAATTCAAGCCAACCTTCACACTTGTAAAACAAATGGCAACCACAGCAGCAGCAACAAAGAGAAGGAGAAAGAGGAGAAGGAGAAAAATGAGCAGCCTAGAACAGCACAGGCATGATGAATAACAAATTCTGTGCCTTAAGTGTAAAAGAAAGGTCCCAGAGAAACAGCTGTAGCTATATTTATAGCTTGTTCAGTGAGCAGACCTGAGCAGATTTCCAGGCTCATGACACTGGTAGTCATTCCTTTCTACATTCACTTTTTATCCTCAAAGGGAAAGGCAAGGCAGCTGACAAGGTACCCAGTACAAACAGTGAGGAGACAGATGGAGCTCAAGGCTGACTTTGTTCCTTCATTTGCATTTTTAGCTTCACCCTCCCTGCTGAGATGTGATTCTTCTGCCCGAGTAGGTCTGGGTATGTCCCTAAGTCACAGGGGAGCTGACTGGCTGAAGAGCAGGACTGAGGGATCTGGCTTTTCACTGCAGGATCCAGGCAATTCAATGAGCATGGGTACCACAGATTTTTCAGTGCCACAATGTCTGAGGAATTGTCCTGCAGCCTTCTTGGGCATCTGGAGCCAAAGTCACTGAAAACATACTTAGGAATTTTAAATCAACCTTTTAATAGAGATGTTCCATACTTACCGTATTAATGCGAATACTACACAGTGCTTCTGATACTGCCTGTTTGACCTCTGTTGGACTCTCTGTGCTTCTCTGGGTGATTTAATGAGTGGAAGAACTCTTTCACTATTTCTTGAGAAAAAAACCTGTTGCATTAGGAGGAAAGTATATCTATAAATTCTGTTTTAAGGAATAACTTTTGAATAAATCTTAAATTAAATTAAAAAACCCAGAGATAAAATAAATAACTATTTCTGGTATCTTGAGTCATCTCAGCAAGCAGTTTTAAAATTAGGATGTGATCTACACTTAGGCTACCAAAAATATTGTTGTGAATAAATTCCTTATCAAATTGCACTAACTGTATATGTTTTGAAAGCCTGATGCCAATGGTTTTTCCAAGCAAAAATTTACAATGGAGTACTTGAAAATATTTTGGTGTTCAGCTCTCAAAATCTAGTTTTAGTTGCCAATAGTATACTTATTACTATAGAGATGTAATTAAGGACGAAAAAAATCTGAAATTTGAATGAGTGAAACCACCCATTACAAATTAAGTATATCATTAAAATTAAGTACTTTGACATTAGAACAGATAACCCAACTTTTAGAATTTATTTTAAAGAAAGAAAACACAACCTTTCTTTTGAAGTCTGGATAATTTATATATATACATATATATATATGTCATGAATACATAAGACACTGGTAAAAAAGAAATCAATTTAAATCAAAATATAAGCAGAAATTTACATTTTTACAAAAGTTTTTGACTTAGAAAACTTTTGACCAAGAAGTAATTTTGATAACTGTGAACGAATATGAGAATTATAATCTTTTGGGAAAAAGAAAATGTTTTCACTAACACTTCCAGATAGTGAGTTCTCAGAATAAATAGGATGGGTAAGAATATTTCAGGTCCCTCTTGATCAGTTCCAGAATTTGTATCCAGTGTTTGTACTTGGCCAGTTGCCACTTCATAGGAAAGGCAAGAAAGAGCTTACCTGGTAACGACTGGCTGATACAACATGTGCACCTTGCAATAATTCAGTATTTTTCAAAATCTTAAAGGTCACACTAAACAAATAGATGAAGCTATATAAGTGACTTTCAGAGGTAAAATTAACTCAAGAGGTTCAGATGGCTCAGATGTGCAGTCTTTTGAGAATGAAGGGACATTCTCATATAGTTATTATATTTTGCAAAAGATTCCACTGAAAATCATAGTATTTCTTATAAAATAAACCTCTAAATCAACTTTTTGTCTTTAACATCCAATGTATCAGATTCCTCCTAAGTTGTTTTTTATTTTATTTTATTCAGAGAAGAGTCAGCTGAAATTCACAGCCAAGGTACATAAGTTCTTCTTTTACATACTTTGAATTATAGAGTGTTCTTTAGGAAATGCTTGCCAACACTAACGTTTCCAAGAGCACCCATAAATTTTTCAGCTATAAAGCAAGGAACTTTTCTTCATGATGAGTACAACTTACTATTTTAATATTATCACTTCATATCTGAACCTAATTAAATTCCTTCATATAGTACTTAAGTTATAGCTGCATAACCCCTCATGTAAAGTGATAACATAAAATCTATCCTATGAGGTTGATGTTCACGATTACTGTTGGCTGGAAACTTAGACAGAATATATTTCAAAGAATAATGCTTCAACAGAAAAGAAACCTTTTCAGTGTTGAATCTGATGACTATTGCAACACAATGGTTTCTTACTCCTGAGAAATAACAGAATAAATCTCTGACTGACCTAATCAGAGACATCAGAAGAAGAGAATAAGAAAAACAAGTAGGGCAAGTAAGACTGTAAGGATTTGTTTGCTATTGCAAGTGAGGAAAAAAATGAATTTTCAACAATTTTTTGGTTTTGTTTGTTTGGGTTTTTTCCCAACA
>VXBB01015070.1:46070-60646 GCA_013399915.1 Illadopsis cleaveri
AAAAAAAAAAAAAAAAAAAAAAAAAAAAAAAAAAAAAAAAAAGGCAGAACCACGGAAGCTGTTGACTTTCTGTCAGATCCATTCACTGCTCCTGTGCAACAAAGGTGGTAAGGTCCAGAATTAAGAGCTTTCTGTTAAGATGGCAGCTGGTTAAAACCAGAGGGTGTTTGAGAGGCATTATAGACACCAATGTTGCTTACATCGTTTAGCAGAAACTTTGTAAATTTACAGATTTTCCTGCTGGCCTGACTATTCTAAAACCTTAGGTATCTTCAGGATACCACTGAACTCAGGACTCCTTGGTGTTTCACTGGAAACCTTGATACTTTGAAAGTATTGAATAAGTCCAGTGTTCTAAAGATCGTGAAGCTGCTGCTCAGAGGTCAGTCTGTCCTGGAAATCTTAATGTGAAAGTGTTTAGACTCAATAATTTTCTATAATATTTGTCATAAAAGAGGAAAGCTTGTTTCTGACTAACTCTGACTTCTGCAGGTGAACAGCAATTTGCAAGCAAATTAAAGGCAAGTAATGTAGCACAACATAGAGTCTTGCATCAAACTTACACAAAATCCATTTGAACAAAATTTTGTTTGGAATGAAGACGAAATTCAAAAGTAAAGTACAAGGATTATTTTTAACTTGCCCCATTATATCTTACGTATGCAAGAGAAGATCTTGCTGCTATGAGGCGAAATATATGTATATTTCTAGCATTAATATTTGGCTTTCTTACTTCTGCACTGATATTCAAGTTCATAATGTATCATTTTGATATTTATTTTTATTTACATGTTTAAATAAATAGTGCCTGAAGTAGAAACACAAAACTGACATATGCTATTTCTCTGGGTAGTCAAAAATAATGTTTAAGCTCCTAAATGCCCTGTGGGCTATTATCAGTATGTAAGAAAGCATGAAAGCATCATTTTATGACACAAACATTTAATGCTGTAGATTTGAGGAAAATGTGTTTTTCTGTAAATACAGATGAAACAAAGCAAATACCCTGAAGATTACTTCAGTGCAGCATGAGCTACAAGCAAAAGTGCTCCAAATATGGAAATAACAACTGAAAATTCTGTTTCAAGTAGCAAGAACATTGTTGGGCACTATATAGCTCTGCACAAAACTTATTATTAACTTCCCTATCTTCTTTCTTATACACACGTGCTTACTTCCAGTTTCTTAAGGTTTTCTAGGACAGAGTATATAAAATGAGCAGTTATATAGAAACACCATAAATTCTTTCCAGCCTCTCATAAATTGCTGGTTAAGAATCTCCTGTTTTGACCCTGAGATTGGCTCAGCTGGCCAGAGCATGGTGCTTATGCAAGGTTGTGTGTTCAATCCCTATATGGGCCATTTACCTAAGACCTGGACTTTATTGGTCCCTTCCAACTCAGAATGTCCTCTGAATATGTGAATATACCATATTGGACAAGGAAAAGGCCTTGTCAAGCATCTAAAGGGGAAAAATGATGCCTTAAGTCTTAGCTTTCAGGTTTTCCAGATTCTGTGCTGCCTAGGGGTGTGGTTCTGAGCGTCATATTAAGTGCCAGTAAGCTCTCTTCACAGAGTAGGGAGATAAAACCAATCCTTTTCCTGCTGGAGACCAAGGACAACTTTCAGGCCCAAAAGCATAAACAGCAGTGAATTGAAGGGAGAAACAAGAAGGATAAGACATAGAAAGTATCAAAGAAGTACTTAATGCCTATATTTTGTTTGCTCCAATAGCCTCAGATTTAGTCCAAACATACTCTTTAATGGTTTTTGTGGGAGGAAAATCAGCTCTGGTTTATAGCCTTTGCTGCCAACTTTGAGCCTGAAGGAAATTTTTACAGCTGAGTTATAAACTCCTAAATATCAGCATTTATAATGGCAAGGCTGACAGACCTTTAATTTCAACACTAGCCAGTGACAGTATAATAATTTGAAAAAGATAATAATTTCACTGGGGTCAAAATCAAGTTTAAAGAATGTGCCTGGATCTTGCTAGCCCACAAGTGCACATATATATCCTTAATTGCTACCTCACCTAATTTAGGGCTGCCTAAAAAAATATAATACTTTGATTTTTTAACTATATCGTTATACCCAAATATTTCCATGTCCTGACATTTTCTGGCCAGACTATAGTCAAAATCCTGAATGTGTTTTTTATGTAATCTTGACTGCTTGGTTTTGGATCTCCTGCTATTTATTCTTCTGCTTCCTTTCTGTATAAATAAAGCATATGGTAATTTATTGAGTAATTAGGAGTTATAAAACATGTAAGTCACACACGCATTTAGTCATAAAAACACCCTCTTCTTTACTACATCATGTGGCATAATCTTATTGATGTTACTGCCATTTTTCCTTCCGCGGCTCCCACACAACTTTCGAGTTTCCCCCTCATTTCATCACCTCCAGGGTAGTGAGCCTAAAAGCATCTTAGGTGAGGCAATGCCCTGTCTGGCTTTTGGAGAGCTGTAATGATGCTCTGAATGCTGGCAGAAATATCAAACAGAGATCTTACTAATAACCTCTAGTCCCGTCAGACGGGGACACCTTCCCCCATTAAAGATTCAAAGAAGCTTTCCTAGCTGTCCCTATCCATATGAAACATTTTTCTCTGCCAACAAAATAAAATCTGACACCTCCTTGGGTGTCTCTGTGCATTTTTCCAGGGAATAGATGATGTTTTGGAGGGGTCCCAGTTTACCCATAAGGAGTGACATCTCTGATTATGGACTGCCTTGCTGTTACTTGTCTCAGCTATCAAAAGATAAAATGCAGAAAAATCTTTTTATTATAAGTAACCCAAACACACAAAGAATATGTTTATAAAAGGCATATATTTATAAAAGGCATATGTGGTTTAATGTAGCAATGCTTCTCCTAGTCTACTTACACAAAGATCTTATCTAAAAGATACAGTTCTCTGTATTCAGTTGCCTTTCTGTACACGGATTCCTTTGTAGGTCAAGGACTCTTCCTCTAGCAAGCCTGAGAGATGGACAGGTAATAATCCAAGGAACTGAACAATTGGAACTCTTGTCATTCCTGTTAACATAATTTTTCCCTTTTCTCTTCTTTTGGGTTTTGATTTTTCTTATCCTAACTTAGGAATAATTTGTTGTTATTGTTTTGGGGGTATTGTGGGCTTATTTTTTTTCGGGAAGGAAAAGGAAAGATTTTTTTTTTTTCTTCCCCCCATGGAGACTTATTTTCTAATTCAAATCTTTCTTTAGAGGAAAAGATATTGTACAGTCATACTGGATGTGGAAATTTATCATACCTTTCTTAAAAGGTTTTTCAACAATCCAAGAGATCAAAATGCTTTAAAAAGCAGAACTATCTGCTTTTATAACATTATTAAATCATTCTGTTTTGATACTTGTCTGACTTGAAAAAACTAAAGTTTAAAACAATTTCTTAGACAACTGTATAAATACAGATGTATTTATTAGTATTTTTAATGTATTGAGAGGAATCCTTTTTACTACTTTTTGGGTGAGGGTTTGGGTAATTTTGGGGGCAGTTGTAATGTATATGAAAAGGACATTCAGGCTCCACATTAACATTAGGTAGTTTAGGATAGATCTAGATTTCAATCAAGTCAGATGGAACTAGAAATAATATATTAGAATTTGCCTACGCTTAGATCAGTTGTAAGACAATGAGACAGTAAAATAAGAATCTGGACTAGAAAAAGCTTGAGAATAAAGCTACATATCTCCCGAAAAGTATCTACTGCTGTGGCTGGTAAATGAGAAGTAGATTCTTTTGCTTTGGGACAGCTAGCTCCAAAATCTGTGCAATTAAAGTGAATGTGTAAGATTTTCAAAGGTACAAACCTAACAGTTGAAATTGATGGACCTCTGTAAATTTATGACATTGTGAAATTTCATTCTTAAGGAAATTCTTTTATGGCTGGTTGTGTTTATAATTTTTCTACTCATCTAATCATCTGCTGTTGATAATTGCAAAAAACTTCAATAAGCCCCAACCCCCTAAGCTTCTCTCTCTCCTTTTGTTGTTGTTGTTGTTGTTAGTCAAGGTAACTTTGGAAAATTCTGTTGTATAAACAAAAATTAAATATCAAAGGAGATCATGAAATAGCAATTACAAAATTATTGACTGAAAAATTGTACTCTCAAACAAAAGCCTCTTCTGAATAAACAGGTTAAGGAAATTGGCCTTTGCCTTAGATTCAGGGACAGGTAAAAATACACAGTCAAGCTATTTCAACTTTCACCACATTTATTTTTATAACAGGACTATTTTAAGCATTTAAAAAAAAAAAAAAGACTAAACTTCCTTTAAAAGATTTTTGGAAGCTTCTATGACATTACAAACTTGTGTGAGGTATATCCACTCTTCACTCACAGAACGGATACGCCTGCTCAGACAATGCATATTTTTAAGATAAAAGAATCATCAGTAGATAGTAGAATGTAGTTAATGAAACAATTATTCTTACTCATAAACAAAAAAGCAAATTTGCTTTTCTTTTATGTTTTTGGATACTATATTCTCATTTTGAAAATATCTGTTCTGCAGTTTGTTCCTGTCTTTCCTTCCATCTCTTGCCCATATTTCATTGCATTTGAACCAAATACCCCTAACCCACCAACGAAACAAAACTCTCAGATAATCAGATCAAAAGTATCCATGTGTTCTTATTTGGAGTATTTTTTTTATTAGTTTAACATGATTTCTAGCCAAGAATTTATCTGTCTAGCAGAATGGAACATGTGGGTTGAAGTCTTCCTTATCAAATTCAACTTTTTTCATTACAAACCTATTGAAGAAGGAAAAATTAAAATAAACTAAACACACATCTTGCAATTGCTTACACTTATTTATACCTTTAACTGATGCCAGTGGGGTTATTCCATCTCACAAAAATCATGCTTGAAAGTGCATGTACCAAAGATAGCATTGGCAAGTGTAAACACGAGGAAACAGAGGTCACTTTACTCATCAAAGAGCATCATTCCTATGTCCTGGTAGATACTGGGCAATTTCTACTGCTGTCAATCTATCACCTTTTAAGTGTATTATACACACATTTAGGAAAGGAAAAAATAATCATAAAATTTCTACTGAAAACAGCAACTGCATTAAGCAAAAGCCTTCGTGACCTTTTTCTAACATTTTCCAAAATGCAAGCTTTCCTCTTAATTGGAGAAATAAATATTTGCTTTAATTTAAATATGCTTCAAATGTCCAAACTGCTGGCTTACATTTTCTCTGTACAAGCTGTTCATACCTAAACAACCTTTTAAACCACCCGTAGCATCTCAGCTTTGAGCATATAGTCCTCAATTTGTATCTAAAATTTTAGTATTTTCATGTTATTTAATACAGTTCTTTTGTGATACATAAGGCTACATTGGATTCAGTTAATATAACCTAAAGTGAAATGGAATATGAGTGAATTAATATTCTATTAATAAATAGAAGATGACAGAGTAGTTTGGAAGGATAAACATGTCTCTAACATATTCAAGTTCAGACAATCTTCGTGTACTTAAAGGTAATAGTTTCTAGAGTCAATGTCATGTCAAAAATGACAGCTTTGGGTTACAGTTACTTTGACTGCACTGCAAACAATGAAGAGGCCTTTGCAGCTTACTTGGTTAGGATGACCATTTATGTTTCCAAAGCTGGTCCTGATCTGTAACTCGATTCCTCACGTTCTCTGGCAGTGCTTAGGGTTGTGTACCATTACATGTTAAATAGAAAGGTGAAGACCAGAAATGAAGATATAAATGAAAATCCAGAGTGAGGTGTCTAGTTATTATGAGATATATTACTGTTCAGTGTTTGTAGATTTTGTATTTATATTTGTGTGAATTTTGTATTTATATGTATGTATTTTTATTTATCATGTAAACTAATAAAGATAGATTCAGTCTATTTACTCGGTTGCTCTTTGGTCTCTTAATTTGAAATAAAGATCTTCAGCATCTTTGCTGCACTCCTTAGATGCACAGAAATTAACAGGCAAAAATAATTCCTGGCCTAGTCTCTTTCCCAGTCTGTACACTGATGCTGTCTGACAAATTGCTAGCTGGCCTAGGACAAAACTGCCAGTAAGCATGGTGGACAACTTTAATTCTTGTTTTTTCTTAGTTTATGGTGTAGAAAAAGCTTAAGAAAGCTGTCGTAGTGATGTTTCTATGTGTGGTGGTGCTTTTTATAAGTTTTATTGTTAGAATCAAAATGGCTTCCATCTGTTCTTTGTATCCCATATTTCTTGTACCTTGTTCTGTACAGTGCTATATTTAGCCTCCTTTGTTACAATTTGTGAGTTTCTCCCCTAACCTTCCCCCAGATACAGCTCCCGATTGGTTCTCCTTTCACTCATTAGTTGTCTGTCCATCATTTATTATGTAACTTTCCCTCCCTGCCAGTCACTCCAAGACCTGTCCTCCAGGTCCAGAAACTTCGGAGAGAGACCTTTGGTGACTGGCTGGGATCCGAGCCTTCCCCTCCCACTCTGTTTTGATTTGTTGTAATGTCCATCTGTTATGTCGATAGCCACTCCCCAGTTTATCCTCACTGGTTGTGTGTATATCCACCCTGAGTTCTAGCCCCTGAATAAAAACCTGCTTCATCCCAGACTCAGGGTCTCTCTAAGGCACCGGTCTGGAGGTGACGGTCCCCTGTACCCAATAAACTCCAATTCTGTTCAGCCTCTGTTCTGTTTCCTTCCGTCATTGCCAAGCGGCAGGGCTGGTCCACTGCCAAGATCCCACTCGCCATCAAGGATCTTGTTGCGGGGTGTCGGGGCTCACCGAGTTGGGAAAGGCACACCGCAGCACTATGTAAGGTGACTTCAGACACTTGGGAAAATAGATCTTTCATGTTATATTTTCTGACTATCTTCTAACAAAACAAATCTGTGATATTTCAAGAAAACACTTCAGTCATATTTATTTGGTACATTAAGTGCATAAGGGCTTCTGATTTACTGTTGTTATATTTTAAATTGCGCAATGCTTTCATGTAAGAGGCAGTAGGCAAAAACACCTCAAACCAGGTTGAAAATCGAGTCTAGTGAGAACTTTTTTTCCTCTTTTTAATTCTTGCATAACAGACTCAGGGCTGAGCAGTGTAGAAGCAACTAATCATAAAGAGTGTGCTGGGAATACTTCCAGAAGGCTTTCTGGCTGTGACCTGCCTCCTATTCCAGCTCCAAGAAAATCTGTCAGGGACAGCCTGAGCTACCACTGCCACGTGCACTCAAGGGCTTTGAGATGTACAGCAGGGAGCTCCTGCTCCCGAGGGACTGCAGGTCTCACTGCCCAGGTAGAAGTATGGGACTGCCCATCACTCCTCTGCAGCCCAAACATGTATGAGAAGTCGCATTCTAAGAAAAGCAAACTGAACATTTGTTGTATTTGTTTTTCTCTTTTCTGGACAAAAGGTGAGAATGTCAATTAAGTTCTATCCTGTAAATAAAATATATTGCAACTAGAAGTGTAAACAAAGGAGTGCATTTCTCTAAATTTCTTGTGAAATTATCACTTACCTTTTTTTGGACCATGTTTGAAAATAAATAATGAGGAAGAATTCATTATTGATCTTTACCACTAGAGCTCCCTCTCTAAATATCACTGTTAAACTTTTACTTACATGAAAGGTTAGAAATTTCTACAGAAGTCACTATTGAATTATTTGGGCTGTCATCTACCAGTGCATGTTCACTTGTATTCACATGAATGCTGCTAGAGATTTAGTAACTGGTGATAGCAGAACATCTCCAGTGCCAAAAAAGGAAAGGGTTTTCTTTGCCAAAATAAATCAGAAAGGGTCATGTCTTCCACTTGTGTAAGTTACTGTAACTCAGTTAATGTCAATGGATCTTCAGTATATTTTACAAGTATGGGATTTCATCCAGTTTATTTCTTCATTTTCTTGAAAAAAGGAACCCTTCAAAGTCAGGACAGAGAAATTTGCAAATAATTGATTAAAAAAAAAACTCAATAAAAGCAATGAAAAATAACTTAGTATTTTCTTTAGTACAAGGCACTTTTAAAGCATATTTGATAGGTCATTGAACATAAAACTTATGTACTAAATTTGCTTTGAAACAGGAACATATCTTCCTTACTGAATTGTAATGAAAGGAGTGAAGTGCGTATTCCAACCAAATATACGATTACTGTTTTTTACGAACTAAAACACATTTTTTACATTATGATTTAGAGACCTAGGAGGTATTTTGTTGAGGTTTTGTTCCAAATAACAGACATGTTCTTTTTCCTTTTTTTTTTTTTTTTTTAATTTGTGTAATGTCATATCTGAAAACAATTAGTCAATGAAATATTTGCCATGAAAGTTAAGTAAATATTGAGTGTAGGAATGCAATCCCTGTACCCTTAACAGGTGTTTCCTTATAGGGAAAGGGTCTCACCTTACTTTTTTTGTTAAGAAGTTAACTAGAAAGTTCTGTGGGTTTCTCTTTGCTTTTGGCGGGAAACAAGCCCAGAAATGTAGATTGGACCCTAAAAGTGCTAATCAAAGAATGTTGTTATTTCTGATTGGGCCAAGGGCCAAAAAGCCCACCTAAGCCATTGAGTATAAAAAAGAAAGAGCAAGAGAACTCCACGCTTTTCGCTTTAGCCTCTGGCATTTAGAGGTGCTGTAGCAGCAAGGAGTTTTTCTCTGTGCTGCATTCGGCTTTGTTATTTTGTTTTTGTATTATTTTCCATCTTTATTAAAACCATCTTTATTTTCCAAAGCACCTGCGATCAGCCATCTCGCATATTTTATAGCTACCTCTCTGCAGACTGGCCCTCAGATATGTGGGTCTAACCCACAACTGAGCTCAAAGGATTGCCTTCAATGTAGGCATTCAGAATTAGATCTTATTTAAGCTCAGTGTGGTCTCAAGATCCCTGCTACACTTAGTTATAATTATTTTTATTTGTATGTTACTTGTTCATTTGCATTTGTAGCAGATCAAAAATTTGATTCATCATTACATACCAAATGAAAGCCAAACACAGGCATTATTGGGTCAATATATAATTAATTGAGAATGAACGTGAAAGAAAACAGACTCTTTCATCTATGTCTGGTACATAGATGGGTTCATATTTGGACTGTGTCTATTGAAAGAGATCATCCCTCATGAGATTTGAGAAGCCAAATATATGCACTTTTCTCACACCTCAACCTTTTATACTATGTTTTATTTCACATAATAAATATAATGTTTGTACCATGGTAAATTTAGTGCCATATCTTTGTAAAAATCAGGTTTTAAGCTGATTTTACCAAGATTATGATAAAGCAGTATAAAAAGAGGAAAAAAATATTAACTTGTCTAAGATGTAGTGGAAATTTATGCAGCCACAAGCTGTCTGTAATAAATGTTAATTGATTACAATTTATATTTTTGGTCTTCTTCCCAGAGACTCCAAGCTATTAATCTGACTTGAACGCAGCCAGAATACTGTAACAATTTTTAGTCACTAAAAGCCTTAAGGGGAATTCAGATCTGTTGGAACAAATTTAATAGCTTTATCCACCTTGAAGCAGGGAGTAAGGCAGAGACAGAAAGGAAACAAAACAAAAGAAAACATTTAAAAATATTGTTTATACTTAATAATTTTTAATAAAAGCCTGATGAGAATGTATGCTGTGTACTGTGCTGCTAATGTAGAGCAGGATGCAACATTGCAGTAAAGGGGTGAATATCAAACAAATGGTTACCTGTGGTCATCACTGTAAGTAGTACTCATATACAGTATTGCAAATTATTTTAGACTCTATTGAGTCAATATCAAGTATCCAAATGTTCTCCTTGGTTTGCAGTCCTTGGTATCTCTAGTAGGCTGGAGACAGCTGAAATAATGACGTGCCTCATTCTGATCTCATACATTTTCTATCCATACAGAGATGTAGAAGGTCATTAGTGATCGTGGAATCACCTCAGAGTCATATATACAGCTCAGAATTCTTCCTTCTCTGTGATAATTTTCTCTCTTTCCTCTTTAACTGAAGTTACACATGCTACGCTATCTTTATCTATACTAACTTTTTATGTCCCAAGGTTCTCAAAATTTAAAAATGCAAACAAATAATAGCACTACTACTTATATATCAGTAATCTGAATTTACCAAAAGGTTTGAGGTGGGTTTTGTAGTTGATTGTTGATTGGCTGGCTTACATTTTTTAATTAATATTTTTCTAAAGGTTTCCACTCTGAAACATGATCAATCTGCTGCATAATGAAACTTAATGTTTCCTTTACCTTTTTCCATTTTGTATATGTGGATTTATTACAAGCAGCTGTCATTTTATCTAGCTCACACAAATTTTTTATTTTAATGTTAATGAAAAGTACAATACCTCACTGCACATTTAACAGCCTGGTCTATTATCCTTTGCTCCCAGACTTTCGAACAGTAAGTTCAGACCTGCATTTGATACCAACATTCAGCAAAAATCTACTTTCATTATCTGTACAAAGAAGGAGGATGACTTATTCTTTCCCATAAACCCGTGAAAGTGATCAGGTCTAAGAAAGTATTCAGGGATGAGATGCAGTTTCCCAGAGGAAATGGTGATGTGCAGCAGCAGTCCCCGGGCGCCTGCTCTGAGATGTTGAGGCACTGGCTCCAGCCACAGCAGTCAGGCAACTTAATACTTCCTGTCAAGCATGAGGTGAGCAAGACATCCCCAGAGGGGAAACTGAAGGGAAAAAAAGAAGCCTGTTGGTTTTGTTGGTAGGAAACAGCTGAAAAACTAGTCTTCTGTTCCTCAGTCTGATCACTTTAGTTGGAAAGTAGTGGGAGGTCAATTCCCTTCTTATTCTGAAAATTTTTTCATTCATCTCTTTTACGTCATGAAAGAATGAGTTAATTTGCTCCGTATGTGCTCTTTGGGATATAGTGGTCAGGGTGAAAGGCAAATTAGGGAGCTACTGGTGTTGTTCTACTCAGAGAGAAGTGAGAGAATAATTTGAAGAAGAGAGAGACAGAAAGAACATGTAAGCATGAGCTTAACAAACCAAGAAAATGAGACCATTTTCTTTAGAGAGGCAGCAGTTTTTGTTCCCCACAATTCAAGGTCTGACCCCTCACACCTGTTCCCAGGATAACAGAGATGACCAACAGAAACATATACAGTCAGTAAATGCCTGAGCCCTCCTCAGAGCTTCAGGGGACCCAGGAAAGACATCTAGGTCTTCTGCAGTCTACCATAGGAGTGTAATGAGTAATTTCCTATTAGAAAGTCTAAATGAAGTTACTGAGATTCCATCTCAATATAGGCTTCATGAAGTACATTTTTCTCTTTAAACAGATAAATTGAAAGAGCAGGTGCTGATAGAGAAACTTTGAAAATAAACAGACTGAAAATAAAAACACATCAAACATATGGACATATAAACCTTTAACTGAGTAGACAAACTTCAAATTTTTATAATGCAGACAGGAATTATTTTACCTGTGTAACTTGCCAGATAAATTTTAGATATTACCTCAAACACCAGAGAACTGTTGTTTCTGATGTGTGAATGGACTATCTCTGCTTCTAGCATGTGTTGCCCTGTTATTAGAGATCACATATACCTATGTTTTTCCAAAGAAAATGCTAAATTGTGAGTCTTTATCAACTCCTTATGATTCCAGTCTATAGATTAATTATAAAGGCCCATGTTGAACATAGTTACGCATATTCATGACAATGAGAATGGTTTAAAAGAATCTGGAAAAACACGTCACAGTGAGGTTGCCCACAGAATCATTAAACATGAATCATCCTTGGGTGCCTACTCAAATTTAATAAGTGGAATGTAATTAGCATCTAATTATAATATCCCATATGAAAAATCTTGGCTGCCTTTTGCCATATTCTAGCCAAAATGTGACAGGAAGAGCTGCAAGTCGTAAGACTCTCTTCTTTTGGCCAAATAATTCAAAAATATGCTTGCTTAGTTTCTTGGATTTAACACTGACTGTTTTCATGTTATTATCTGAGGAATCATTGGGTGGTAGCAAGAATCCAGAGTGGTGAAATAAATAACCACTAGAATAATGTAGTAAGTACAACCCTAGCAACAGGAGTGGCATAAAGTCAGGACCACCCTGTAGGTGTCACCGTGGAGACAAACCCCCAGGGGCGTACGACTCCTTGGCTACAGAAAACCCTTTATACGACAGAAATAGCTCAGTGACCTGCATAAATTATAAAAACAATAATATCAATCCAGTGAGTGCCAAAGTATTTAAAATATGAATATGATTTTTCAATGGATTTGGGCAATTTTATCTTATAAACTGACAGTGCTGTTGATTTCTCCCCTTGCTCAGACAGGGTGAAGGAATAAGAAATCACTTTGAAGTTAGATTAAAAGAAATGGGAAAGGTGAGAAAATAAACAGTCATGGTGGATAACAACAGAGAAAAAGAAATTATGTTTTAAAAAATTACTTTTTTTATTGTTTCCATTAAACTGCAGTCTTAAAGAGCATAGTTTAATAAACACTCCCTGCATGATATATAGGAAAACAAAGAATATCCTACTAAAATGAATCATTCTATTCTAAGATGATGAAGAATTGTTTATCAGGTTTGAGTGACAAGGTTTTGGCAGTGGGAAAGCTACAGGGGTGGCTTCTGTGAGAAGCTGCTAGAAACTTCCTTCATGTCCAGCAGAGGCGATGCCAACCACCTCCCAGCTGGATCTGCCACAAGCCAAGGCTAAGCCCAGCAGCAATGGTGATAGTGCCTCTGGGACAGCAGATTTAAAAAGGGAAAAAACTTATTGTGCAGAAGCAAGTATGGTCAGAAAAGAGATGAGTGAGAGTGTATGAGAGAAGCAGTGTTGCAGACACCCAGGTCAGTGTAGGAGAATGACAGGAAGGAGGTGCTCCTGGTACTGGAGCTGGGATTCCCTTGCAGCCCATGGTGAGGCAGGATGTGCCCTTGGAGATCCCCAGGAGAACCAAGAGCCACTTGCAGCCTCTGAAGGACCCCATGCTGGTGCAGGTGAACGCCTGGAGGGGGCTGTGACCCTGTGGGAAGCCCATGCTGGGGCAAGGTCCTTGATGGACCAGTGGACCTGTGGAGAGAGAAACCTAGTCCCAAGGAGGTTTGCTGGCAGGACTTGTGGTTGTGTGGGGAACTCACACTGGAGTCTGAAGGATTGCTTCCCATTGAAGGGACCCATGCTGGGACACCTCATGAAGAACTACAACCCAGGGGAAGGACTCACATTGCAGAAGTCTGTAGAGGACTGTCTCCTGTGGGAGAGACCACATACCAGAGCAGGGGAAGGGTGTAAGGAGTTCTCTTCCTGAGGAAGAAGGAGGAACAGAGACAATGTATGCCCTCTCTCTTTTTCTGATGAAGAGAGGATGTTGAGAATCAGGAATTCCCGATCCCCGCTAAGCTGGGAAAAAAGAAAGGGTAGGCAGAAGATGTTTTCAAGACTTGGGTTTACTTCTCATTATCCTACTCTAATTTGAATGATTATAAATTAAAATAATTTATTCGAGTCTGTTTTGTCCGTGACAGTAACTGGTTAGCAATCTCTCCCTGTCCTTATCCCAACCCACAAGTCTTTTGTTATATTTTCTCTCCCATGTCCAGTAGAGGAGGGGAGTGATATAGTGGCTTTGGTGCACACCTGGTCCAGCCATGTAAACCTGCTATAATTACCATTTCATTCACATGAAAATGAAAATATTTCCTCACAAACCTTCAATTAACTATATGAATCTTAGTTCCCCATTCCTAGAATCTTGTTTAGGGCTTTGATGTTGATTTCTCATTGCTGATGGATTGAGGAGTTTGTCTGTTTATTTGTTTGTGGGGAGTAGCTGCTTTCATTTGTTACAAGTAGCAATACTGAAAAAATGTGAGATCACAATAACAACATTTAGGTTTAAATTAAACCGTTACAATGAAGTCAACATCATGCATACTTTATACTTTATATAGTCATAAATTTTAAATGGTGCTATTTGGGAAAATGATTTTTTTTTTTTCATAAATTTAGGAACCAATGTAAATCTGAAGTTTATGCAACAATAGCTTAGGCTACCTGTTTCTGAATGAAAGAGACTTCTTCTGTTAAAGGAGATTTAACAGAATTAGGATAAAATCTCATGTAGTCTTTCATCGATTACAATCATAATATAAAAAATATTTTTTTATTTGCTTATAAGTTTTAGAATGTTACAGATTTTGTGAAGCAGTATAAATATGTGTGTTTTGTATGCTTTGTATTTTCCAATGAAAAGAAAGGCCACATATTGTGAAAAAGAGAGCCACACGGTCTTTGTTATATTTTAAATTGATTATATTTAACTACATTTAATTTGCATAGTTAAAACATTTTTGCTTATTATGATAATGAATAACAAAGACTGTGTTACATACTTCAATTATATTATGCACATGAAATTAAATCACCATTTATTTGAATATTAAAATTCAGATTAAAGCTGTTTGTTGTCAGAAGGAAGAGTTGTCTGTCTGTCTGCTGGTAGGCTTTGCAAGCCGTGAAAATTTTAGAAAACAATGTTTCCTTGTTTTCCAAATTTTTTCAATTTGCTACCTTTTTT
>VXBB01015070.1:60756-89247 GCA_013399915.1 Illadopsis cleaveri
TTTTTTTTTTTTTTTTTAGTTGATATCTTCCTAAATTACCAAGAGGGCACGAAATAAATAGCTCCGTGTACATCTTGAGAATATTAGTCATGACCAACTGTTCTATATGCTGAAAGCTCACTCAAAAGTAGACATAAGGAACAGGACAAAAGGTATCAGAAAAAGCATGATGCTGTTACAGATATAGTATGGGTACTATTAATGATATATAACTAATTTTTATGTAACCATATGGTTGTAAATGTCTAATTTGAGAAAACTCTCATGTGGTACATGAAAAATGAAGAAAGTTATTTTCCTCCATTGACCATATCTCTGTTGATTATAAAATTTATATGTTTTACTTTGTTTACTGGAACTTATATTCAAATATAGCAACTGCCATGGCCTTTTGAGGCCTTATAGGCTATCCAAACCAGCACAGTGGAAGCAGAATTTCAATGTAATTTTAAGATTTATTGCAACCCAAGTGCTCTGTGTTTTATTGATTATCCAGTGAGGAAAAATAACTCTTCTCTTAGTTCTCTTTCCATTTCAAATCTGAATTTGCCAGACTTGAAGGTCCCTTTGGACATGCCTTAACAACTTGATGAAAATTGTGATGTAATTTCTACAGGCATGGCCAAACTTGTGTCTGGGGTGGTTCCTCCCCAAAAGTGCATACAGAGTCAAGCCTGGTGGTTACAGACACTGAGGGGAGAAAGGTGCTGTAGTCTGAGCCCTGAGGAGCTTTTGCAACCATCCAGCTTCTGTCAGTGTCCTTTGCCCAGATACTTCTGAGTCTGCAGTGAAGGGCAATGCTAGTGGTACAAAGGAAATCATAGGGTACTTTTCATGTGAGCAGCCTTCCCTGAAAGACTCACAGAGAGAACAAATTAAGAGTCCATGGCTAAACGGGAAACCTGTTCGTGACTAAATAGGAAACCTAGCAGCTTAGAGGCAACCCATCATGGACCTGGTTGCTTTTTATCATTAAGATTTTGATTAGTATTTTTTGAAATAATGTAAAGCCTTTTCTGGAAAAGTGTAGCATTCTCTATGACTACTCTTCTGCATATATAAATTTGAAAAGCTCAAAAATGTCTTCCTTTGATTTAGTAGCGAATGTGCTTGTGTAGTTTCTTGTGAATCTGAATTAATCTTGTAGATCTTTTTTCAGTTTTTCCTCAGGCTTTGGTGCAAATGATAAATAAATAGCAGCTTTCCAATTACACAGATTAGATATGCTCTGATATAATAGCATTAGCCTGGAAAATAATGTGATTAGCATTACATAATGTCAGTATATTTGAGCAATACGGGTCCAATCTCCTGTGATTTTTCATTATTAATGTTCTGCTAAAATAATTGTGTCTGCATGAAAATACTTCTCCATTCAGCTAATGTTTCTCTGCATTGTCCAAAATGAACAGCTAATAAATAGAACTTCACCATGAACCAGCCATAACCCAAGTTGGTGTGAGCTGTTTGTTAATGCCACAGGGCCTGAAGGAGAATTAGGAAGATCTGACATGTTTCTTCTTTGAGGACTTAAATACCAATTTTTCTCACAGAATGCCATTCAACCCTGTCAGAGACAGTCATTCAGTTCCTTGACCTCTTTGGAGTGTTAAGTCTGAAGACAAATTTCAACAATGCCACCATCTCTATCTTCCTGCCAACATGGAAAATCACCTCAGCTCTGAAATCCAGACTAAGGTCAAAAGAGAGGGAAGTACTAAACTTTGTCTTTGAGCAACTCAGGTGTAATTCCCTTTGGCTGCAATATCAAGCATGCTGCATTTTCTCAGGTGATACTATAGATCTGATCTATGGATTTCTGAGATCTGTAAATTTCTGAGGACAATTATACAGATCTACTGTGCTCAGTAGATCTGTTATAGCTATGTCTTGAGTCTTGTGATACTCCGTACACTCAAATCACCTGCGCAGCAGTCAGCTTGACATAGAGCTTTGAAGAAAAGCAGAGAACAAGAATTATCTGCTAAACCTGCTCTTGGCCTGTGATTCCCCATCTTGAGGTAACCTTTTGAGATGCATTCGTGATCTAGCTCTCTCTTAAAAATCATGCCTCATGATAGACAGTGTGAAAACAGGCTCCTTCCTGGTCCTGAAGAGCTGAAAGTATTTAGTATACCCTCACTCCTAACTCCGTTCTTGAATCTGAACTTGTTAAAGAACAAGAAGGGAGAGATGACAACATGGCATTTTATCTCTCTTAGAAAATACTGTTCTGGAACAAATATCTTAAATTTTATTTTCATATAATGAGCACGAGCCTACAAAATATTCAGGGTGTTGCCTGAATTGTTAGGCATATTGAAAGTCTAAAAGAGAGAAGTTACATGAAAATCAGCAGTAATAACAGATTCATATTAAAAAAGATGTACATACAAAAGGAAACTAACTTGCAGAGAAGAATAATACTAGTAATTCAAAAGATTAAAAGAGAGATTAAAACCAGAATTAGTGCTGACTGAACAGAAAGAATTTCCAAAGGTGACTTCATACTTCTTCGGAAAAAGGTCTGTCATTTTGGACAGCTTGCTATTAATAGTTTGCTATTAAGACTCATTAATATGAGTCTAAAGATCCATCATAATCTTTGAAATTTATAGGAATGCTAAGAAAAAACAGACACGTATCTAATATTTTTGGACAGAAAGAGAAAATTCAATGTGTATTTCAGAAACAGGATAGTAGTATGGTGGACTTCTAGTGAAATCCTTAACCAGAATGTAAACCACATGGTATTAGCTTGTTCCATTTAAGCAAGTTATAAAAGAAATCTATAACTTAATATACTATTAAACAAAAAGGCGGGCAGCAAGATAAAAAATCATGTAAAACATGGGCACGAATTTATCCCTGTCTTACTCCAGATTATATGGTTGGCTGAAATGAGAGTTTTCTCTTTTACTGTCCTTATGGTAGGCTGTTACTTTTAAATACCTCACTTCCAGCTGGTGCAGTATCTTGCTTAAAGTTATTTCCTAATTAATGACAACCTAGTCAAATGATATTGACATATATAGCTCATTAGTTCTTTGGAACAAGAACCATTATTTTTCATTTTTATATAATGAACTTCTAACATTCTAGATGATATTTGAAGGTCCACATCAGTTTTCAAACCTCAGTATGCTGCATTTGAAAATCAAAAAAAAAATTTGGTGACACAAAAATTGACCCTTTTTAAACAGTGTCTGTTTCCACTCTTACCCTCATGCGGTGACTCTTCATCTTTCATCTAAAAGAAGTCTTACATGTATGTCTAAAAGGGGTCTTGGAGGGGTGAATCTGAGAACATCCCAGGCGTATTCAAATATTTGAAAGTACACACCCTTTCAGAAATGCGTAATGGTGCTCTCAGAGTGACTCTGGGAGATATTATCCATGAAGAAGGGGATAGTTTTAAGGACAAATGTAGATCTTCCCCATAACCTCTCTCAATTCTCACATAACTTCAGATTTATAGGGCAATCGCCAGGACATTTTGGTCTTTGAATTTAAATTAGCCATGTGTACTTCCAGAAGTACTTAAGTAGTGCAGTGTTTAAAGGGAACAACTGTTCCTCTGTTTTGGAAGTAATTTGACTGATAATCAAGTCCATCAATCGTCATTTACGGCTCATAGTTCCCACTGCTGAGCAAACTTCATTGTTTTACTCTTGTACTTTTGGATCTGACCACCTGGTACAGGCAAGGCTGTGGATTCTACCTCACTGTATGGGTAGGTGGGGTTTGGTGTAGATGGAGTGTGTGTGTAGGTATCAAACCACCTGATCAGCCCCACTTACTGTGTTTCCTTTATACCATGGAGAGGTTTGGGATGTGCACCTAATCTACTCCAGGCACAAACGGACGTATGCTTTCTGGGACTGGCTGGACTAGAAAAACTGTGTACACTATTATTGATTTGGAGTCCTCTGTAGTTGTCATTTTACTCTATAATCCACTCCAGTTGTTTAAATTTTCTTTTTTTATATGTATTTTCTTTCCTTTGTTCTTCTTTGTAATAACAATCTGTAACATCGACATTAGTCTATCTTGCCTGGGTTTGTTTGTTTTCGTTGTGGTTGTTGGTTTTATTTTTTGCTTGTTTGGGTTTTTTGGGGTTTTTTTTTTGTTGTTTTTTAGTTTTTTTTTTTGTCCAAAGTCAGTGTTCTTTACAGCAGAGCAGTGAACCTTCCCTGTGTTTTGCCCTTTCAGACCTTTCCCCATATGTCAAAAAACATATTTCTGATTAGCCGAAAGAAGGGTCTCATTTCAAATCTGGCAGCCCAGGGGACTACCAGGGATCAGCTGACATTTCTGAGAATATTATAGGAAGCAGATGACCTTCCTTTTTTTGGTCTTAAAGTGCATACAACTAGGAAAAAACCTCAAACAAATTTCAAGGTGATCGAAGTGACTCTACTTGGAGTTTAGTAGTCTGCCCCTTAGGTTTTTTGAGCCTTGTTCAAATTGGTCTCTGTCTTCTCATAAGCCAAATTAAGACACAATTTATTAAATCATTCCAAACTTGCTATTTCATAAGTATTGTTGTCTTTATTATTGGTCTTTGGGTCTATGGTGTGTTTTGAAGGAAAAAGCAAATGTCTTTTTGCCAGCATTAATACACCTTTGAAGAAATCTCAAGTGTTTTGGTCACCTCAACAGAGAAACATAACTAGAAGGGTGACATATCAGTATGCCTGTACTCAGAAGAGGAGATGAAGTGTTGCTTAAATCTAGAGGACATTTTCAGCTGAAATTGTAAATTTTTTTGCCTGATTGTTTACTGATACAGCCCTATCTTCTAGTTTTAAAATGGCATTTTAAGGTAGAGCAGAGCAAGTGGAAAATGCCCAGAGAAACCAATGATAACAATAAATGGAAACATGCGGGAGTGCTCATAGAAGTTTAACTATCTCTGTGCTTATGCTTGCCCTTTTTCCTCTAGGCAAAACTTAATTTCAATATATTCAAAATTCCTCGACAAATTAGTAAACATCAATAATTTTAAAGGCAATAATTCTTTTAAATGCAGCTCAAAAATTAATAAGTGTGAATGAAAGATTTAAAGACTTGATTATGCTGGCTGTCATGGCGCAATGTCACACTTGCATGCAACAAGAGAAAACCATTAAATGAAAGCTCAAGTGTGACAATTTGACCAATTAATATGCTTTGTGCTTTTATTTTTCTTGTTTAGTTGGCCATATATATCCAATTATGCTTTGGTAAATATATAGTGTTTTGTTTCCCCAAATTATTACTGGGGAGTAATCAGTGGCAAATAAGCAAAAGATTACTAACAGAAATTGTGCATAATTTGAAACTATTTTTCTCTAAGGGACATAATTCTGTTCCTTTTTCTTCTGCTTTCTTTGTCATACAGTGTTGAACAATATGAATCTTACTAGTGAATTGTACTGTTATTAGTGTTATTCCAGGTGGGGAACAAAGTCCTGTACACACAAACATTAAAGAACAGCTGACACTGTTAACATTCACTGCTAACAGTAACATTTAGGAAATTAATATTTATTTTCCTTTTGTTTCTTTGCTCTGTTTTTTTTGCTATTTCTCTCACATCCCTAGCTCTGACCTGATTACACTGTATAAAAAGCAATTAGCTCCCAATTATTCCACTGTTAGTTAAGTACACATCTTTTAAAATAAAACTTGCAACAAAAATTTGCCATGGTTTCACCTAATAATTGGTTTCTTCTTAAATGAAAGGTTCCTGCATGGATCAAGGGTTTTGTGAGACTTTCAAATCAATTTTCAGCATTTGTTTCCTCTAACTACAAAACTCTTTAATGTCTTGTGTTCTGCCACATGTAGCTAGACAAAGGCTTTTATACATTTCAGTGGTACTAGTTCCAGTACAATCAGTACTCCCTGCAATTTTTCTGCAAGGTTTCTCTCTAAGTATGTGATATTCATCTTCTACTTGATCCATCTCTTCCAAGGATGTGCTTAGTTCAACGTAACAAAACCTTTGACAGTAAAAGTACTAATCTTGACCCCAATCATGTTAGTTGCAGAAGTTTATTTTCCTAGTGCAGGGTAAAGCCAGGACTTATGGACTCCTGTGGACACTGTTGCATTTGCAAAAAAACCCTCTAAATATATACTCCTCTGCAGTTTTCAGTGAATTGATCACTCTAAAGTTAGTGCTTATATGACTGAGGTCGATAAAATCAGGTGAAAGCTGGTAGTACTTGGATTAATGTAAACCTAAAGCTGAGGAAAAAAACCAAGAAAAATTCCCCAACCAAACAAAGAAAACCAATNCACTAAAACTAACCAAAAAGCAAAATCACCTAAGAAACCCTCAAACTTCCAGGGATGAAAAACTGTATTAGACAAAACTAAAATAAAAACTTACAAGCCTGTATGAAACTCTAGTGAATATTAAGCAGTTCTAACACTCCCAGCAACTTGCAAATGCCTAAAAAGTCTCTTTTCCCTTGTTGCTTTATGACAAAAGAATTCACTTCACAGCTGTGGTCTATTACCTTAGAGATCATGCTAACAGTTGGGATACAATAAACCTCTGATGATAACGGGTGTAAGTGTTATCACATCTAACTATAATAGTGTGAATGGTCCAACTATAATAGAGCAAATGACCTGACAGCTCCTACCCACTGAGCATTGCCCATCACCACTTCGGCAGCAGTGGCAGACCAAAAGACAAGAAAATTCTCATTCTGCCTACAGTGCCCCTTGGGAAAAGCACAGTCCTGTTAATTTACTGATGGCAGTGAGAGAACAGTTGTCAAAGTGTCTGGAAGCAGACCAGCAGACTGTTGACTTAATTATGCCAGACAATAGAGCCAACATTTTAAAGCTGTGAGAGATGGCAATTTTTCACACTTCACCTTCCCTCATTTTTTGTCCTGATAGCCAGACTTAAACAATTCAAGTAATTGAAAACATTAAATACAGAAATCATCCCTGTGTGTCTTCCAAATATAAAACAAAATAAACCCTCACAGGCCGAATTAGGTCAATAAATAGAAACTTTTTTGTTAGGATTCAGTTAGAATACTTAATGCTACTAATCAAACAATGATTTCATAATAAATTCAAAGAAATGATGTGCATGCTCTACTTTTTAGATCCCATCTTCTGAGTGTTACAGGCATGTAGCCACAGATTGATAGACACTAAGTAGAAAGTAAAATGCTCACACATGTTGATCCCGTACCTCTGGATTCTTCAGGCTTTTTGGTGAACTTATGTGAATTTTCAATATTAGCTTCTAATATGTGCTCTTAAATTTACTTATAAGGGCTGAGAGGTTCATTTTTCCCTCTGTAACTGGGTCAAATAAAGGTTGCTTCAATCTTTAAGTGTCTTCTTCTCAAAGGGCAATGTTACCAGACCAAATTTCAATTTGTCAATAACCAGCCTGAGAATTTTTTTCCTGCACAATTATATATAATTTATATATACTAATATTAATTTCCAGTATTATACTTTGAGTGAAAAAATTATAAATCTCATCCACTGAACTGTAATATACATTTATATCATATTTTCCATCAGCATGTCTCATTTTTATTACAAAACATATATCAGGATCTCAGTGCTACAGATGGGAAAATAAAATTACTACCAGTCTTGTGACTTACTCTGTTTTAAAAAATCTATAATAATCTGCATATAAATCCATCTGCAAGTACTTTTGATCTGATATTTTGTTGATGAGAGCTAAACATGCACTGTATTATTACACTGCACTGCAGTTATTTAAACTGTTTCATAATACATGTACCACTTTTCTGAAGCCTGATTCAAATCAGATTTTTCATGTGCACAATCAGAGTAATGAATTTTACTAATTTACACAAGAAAATATTTGTTTAAATTTAACTATTTTCAATATTTCTTGACTTTGTTAAAGATGTTGGATTTAGTTCAAAATTCTTCTAACAAAAATTCAACAATTCAATGAAGTGGTAACTTGTTCTTCAGGGCTTCTTCATCTACAATCAATATTTTGATATAATGACATTTAAATTCTCATTTAATGATTCCATTTCTAAATATGAAAATGGTGAAAGACTACTGGGTCAAAGCAGGAAGTGCTGACCATCATTTGTCTGATTATAGCTTTGTTGGTTCTAGATAAGACTGGCAGTAAATTTCATTTTAAAGACATATCTCATTCCCTTTAGAAGCAAGAAGGAAATAAATCACCAGTTGATAGCATTTTCACTATGCTGACTTCTCCTTATAAATAACCTATCCCATGCAACTCCTTACTCTGTGTTCTTGTTATTAAAATAATGATATTTTATTCATTTTAGTCCAGAGTTGGCACCCAAAATCACACCACAGTCAAAGCACAGAAATCTTTATAAAAGTTCGGTGAAAAGGGTTTATTCCTGTCCAGCTCTTCAGAGCAGAGAGGTCTGAAATTGTCAAGAGAGAGAGAGAGGACTGAGACTTAGAAATTAGTAGAATTTGAATTTACAATGGGTTGTAGATGTTCAGGTCTTGTTCACCTGAACTTGAGGCAACAAGGCTATTCAAGCCTACTATGGAATTGAAACATGATTCAGTGCTTCTTAACATTTCCTCCTGAATCTCTGCTTCTTCTCATAGTCTTAAATGTTACTTTAGAAAAGACATTGATTCACCATGGTTCCATGAAATCCTGTTCTAACCATATTTCATTTTAAAATGGATAGGAAACTTGTTATAAAAATACTTGAAGTACTAGATGCTTCTGGGCTTTTAAAGGATCTATAGGAGATTTTAGTCTGCATAAAATCTGAAAACAAAAAAAATACTTCTATTAACTAGTAAATTTATTAGTTTTCCTTGAGAAAAATGTCTGTTCTTGAATAAATAGCTTTGATTTCTTCCAGAAATCAATTATATTTTGTGTGACCCATCATATGTTTAAAATATAGTGTCTCTTCCAATAAATGGAATTTATTTCCATCTTGGATCAAGCACAAGAGGAAAGCTAAATTCAAATATATAGACCTTAAATCTAGTAAAATGCTACATAGTATGTATGGGAAAAATTGAAGGGGAAAACTATCTACAAGAACTAAGACATTTTCTTGGAATAGGAAAAAAATACCCAAAAGCAAATTCTTCCAAAATCACTTCTGAGAAAAGTCAGTAAGTAATCCATTTACATTGAGAAATACCATTTTTTGTAAGTTTGAGCCGTAAGTGTTGACGCAGTCTCTGTCTAGTTTCTCTTTCCTTCACAAATTTCTGAGATAACTCTGCGGTGAACATCTACTTATTACTCTTCTAAAGTAAGTCAATACCTATACAAAAAGACAAAGTTGCATATCATAAATAAAATTCAAAACCACAAAATCTATCTCACACCTCCACTTCATGAATGGCCACTTAATGCTGTGATTAAAATATGAGAGTTTAACATGAGAACTTCACCATTGTTTTTGGTGTTTTTTTCCTGAAACAAGTTACATTGCAATTGTATAGTTTCAAAGCAAGTATTTTAACACTTGAAATTTCAAGTTATTATTGGTAAAATATTATTTGGTCTGCATACCTCTATGGAGATGTAGAGATAAGTAGGAAGTAATAGGCAAGTTGCAAAACAAGCAAGTTGCACTGGGGTAGGTATAAAGAAATATAACAAAATTTCAGTTATTTAATAAATCAAATAATAAAGGCTAGTATTTATCTTTAATGAAGCTTGAAATTAATTCTAGTGGATGAAAAATGGAAAAAGGAGGGAATACTGTGTATTGGAAAATAATATAAGTGAATTACATTTGGTCTGTGGCTTGAGGTTCCTGGGAAGCTGCAGGCCTTGTGAAATCTTGGTATTAAGATACTTGTTAAGGTAAATATTAGGATTTTCATTTAAAGGAGTTACAGGGTGGATAATAAAAAAAAGTTCTGAAGAAACATCATAAATAATGATCAAATATATTTGATTGTAATTGTAAAGAATTAAAAATCTTTCTTGCTTGTGCAGTTTTGCCTGGCATTTGTTTTAATGACATCTTCAGTCTTAAACAAGTATATTTTGGTGTTCATTTTTTGTTGGGTTTCTTTTATCGAATGTCTATTTTTCTACCTCACCATGATTTCAAGACAAAAAAAAATTTCCCATCAACCATTTACCGTTTTGTCAGCTCCCATCCAGATTATAAAGATGTCATTCTGTTACCCCAGTGTAGCATGAGGCTGTAAGTAAGCATCAGTCAGTACTTTCCTCTCCATGATGGAATTCCTTCCCACATAAAGATCTGGCATGGAGAATAGGCAACACATACGTTTGTTTAACTGTATTCTGAGTTATTCTGTATTGGAGAAGATTTACGTTTTATAATGCTGGTAATGTCTGTCTACACAGGAAAGAACTTCACAAAGAAACCATCTGACATCTGTCCTCCAGAAATTGTTGTGTATAATTCAGAATGCTATTTTTGCTCTTTAAAGCATGTCATGATTAGTTTCTGTACATTTTCAAGTCTCTCTTTCTTGTTGCCTGTACTCAGGCAACCTGGGAAAACTGGAGAACTAGGAGGTTGATGCTGGCAGTACCTGATATAGTCCATAGAGCACGGGAAATAATGACTGGAGGTGCATGGCCATGGCTTTCTAGAAGTGTAAAAGCACAGGATTAGGGGATAAGCAGAAGGGGTTTTGAGCACCACACTCAAGCCAGGGGATTCCTTGGAATCTAGACACACAAGTTAGACACATATACATAGTTTAATCTGTTCTTAAGCTCCTTTTACATAGGCTGGTCATTGCCCATGAGGCTGAGCATTCATTTCTTTATAAATAGCACTGGAATGCCTTAAAAAAATCTATGTCTCCTGTTTTTCTTAGATAAGAGTAATTGGAGGCTAATTTGAGTTTGTCCAGTCTCTTCTAGTTTTTGAGAACTGCTTTCATTATAGCATTAAAAACACATAATAAGAACTCTCATAAAACAAACAGAAAATCACCAAAAAAACCAAAATAAAAATAAAAATAAAAATTAAAAAAACCAAAAACAAACAAACAAACAAACAAACAAAAAACCCAAAACTTTTAATTCCAAAGGTTCTGGCACTACAATAAAATTTAATTGCTCAGTTATATAGTACTCATTATTCTTATTTCTTCTTTTTCTTTCCATCAGACATATTGGTGGCATGTCCTGAGGTGTTGCTTCCAAAATTTTAAGCACTGGATCATAGTGATATTTGTGATTTTTACGGGACATTTCCTCGAATAACAGTTAAAAGCCAGGATAGAGCAGGGCAGATGAGTTAGTTCTACAAATGTGGGCAGTTGGATCAAACCCTACTTGATACAGGATGCCAACACTACAGATACATAAACCTGTCTGAATCAGTTTCTGAATTTGGCTGCTTGTTGCTAAAGCTGCAGCCGACATTCACAGTGTGATACTGAACGGACTCAGAAGAAACAGGATCATTTTTCAAGGGCAAAATCTGTGACCAGCTCATACACTGATACTCAAAATAAATACCTACTTCATTGCTTATGGTAAATTATTCTGAAGACTATTGCAATGGGAATAACATATGTCTAAGTGTTTGAAACATTTGTTGAACTTTATAAGATGATATTCATCACATTCAGTGGTACTCTGTAAAACAAGCAATGGAAAAGTCATAGTGAAAACAGTGTGATTTTTTTGTGAGGCTAAAGGTCACCAAAGGACTATCTGAGTTGCCCCAGAAAGAAAGAGAAAATCCAGAAAGATCTATAAAATAGGAAATGGAATGATGAAAAAATTGAAAGAGGCAGATGATGTTTCTTCTGAATTCAGTTAAGTTCTTCTTGATATCTTTGATGCTAGTAACCAATAACATGAAGAAATGACGGGCAATTGCTTGCTTTGTGGTAAAAATATTAGATACGTACAAGAAGTACATAGAAATAAATAGTAGGAAACTATGATAGATTGATCTAGTAGATTACATTAAATTTACAGCATGTTGGAAAAGGGTTTATAACTGTAGGATGCTTGCCAAGACCATGGCAAGATCTTCAGGTGAGTGAATATAAAGTGATATAGGTTATGGCAGCTGACAGTAGCCAACAGCTGCTCTGCAGTCTGACAAATCAGCAATTTCAAAATGTTTTAGTATCAGAGATCTTCTACAGAGGTCTTCAAACAGGCTGAACTGTCATCTGGGAAACTCAAAATCAGCATCAGAGTCAACAGGATTTGAGTGGAAAGTGTGGAAAATCATGGAAAATAATTTAGGAGGCAAGCCTGCAAGACATTTGCTTTAGCTGCTATTCTCAGGAATTAACAAACCAAAGAGAAGTTGTCAATGTGAAATGTCAAATGGAAAATGGTCAACCATGACACAGTACAGAAAAAAATTATTCTGATTCTTACTGATACAGAAAACAAACTGATTTAAAATCTTCTTAGCTCAAAAAAACTAGTTCAAAATAGTACTCATCTTTTTCTGACAGCCAGCCAAGAAAAAATGGACTATTTATATATTCATTTGCAAAGGCTGCTGTTGAGGAGAGATAAAAACTATACTGAAGAACTGAAAGATTCAAAAATACCAAGGCATGAGCTGTACCAATTGGCTCCAGTTATCTTGCCCATGCCAGCAATTCTAGGGAGTGTTGAATTGGCATTTTCAGGTTTTCTCACTCCAAAGATTCAATATGAAGGAGGCAATCTTGAATTATATAATGTTAGTGAAACTAACAAATTTTAGAAATTTGTAATATGCTTAGTAAACAATAATATAAAACTACTGCCATAAACATTCATTTTTAGTCCTACTGCATAAAATATGTTCATGAAAGTGCTAGTATTGGTAATTCCTGATACCTATCTTTTTATTTAACTAACTAATTCTCATGCTTACATGAACTATGAGTCATTTTTTCCCCTGGTTTTTATCGGTTGTTTACACTTCTTTTTTATTCAGCACGTGATTACTGATGCTCTTATCTAGTAAACACTATTTTGATATTTGAGGTTCACTCCAATCCCTTACACAACCATGCCCTTATTTGAGCTTCAGTCTCGTGACAATAGAGCAGGCTCAAAATATATGACTTGTGATATTTACTCTCTGTTATCATCACTTTCTCATATCCAATGATACAAATGAATGAATCTAATTTTCTCATTGTAAGTGCTAGTTACAGAAATGTTTTTGATACAAACTCAGCTGCTACCAATATCCCAAATGTATTTCCTTCTGTCAGTGTGAAGTGCTTAAAAATGGTGGGGATGAACTCAGCTTGATATTGAATGGTTCTTGATCTAAACCAGGAGGGCTCTAGTTACAGCTGAACCTGAACTTGAATTCAACTGGAAAACAAGCAAACAGGGAAAAAACCACCAGTCTTTTTAAAACTCTTGTTATAGAAATTTATTACCTTTTCCCTCTAAATGCGTGAGCGTATGTAATAATAATTAAGGAAGTATCGCAATTAAACAGCAATTTCAGTGAATGAATGCGTAAATTACTTATATGTATACAGTGGGAAATTAGAAAATTATGTGGTTTACAGTCAGTTCAATATTTTTCAGGTATTTTTTATTTTATTTTTACTATATCTCTTAGATGGTGATTTCATGGGGTTAAATACATATCACTTTGAACAGTCCTTCTCCTAGACTAGTTTTTCAAGGGTAATAAATAAAAAGGTATTACTGTGTTAACAGCCAAGATTGTTTAACAATACCTTCATTTACTTAGAGAAAATAATATTTCTGGGATTATGTTACTTCTTTTCCTGTAATTCATATTACATCTACTATTTCTTTGCAACAATGTAATGATAATGGAAAAAAATCTTGCTACAAAAGTTTGAAATCTGTAGCTATCTCTTACAGTGATCTTAAATTTCAATAAGTTTCAAATTTAAAGATGTAAACAAATTACACACATTAACATGGAAAGAGTAGCAAAGGAAAACCAAACATAAGCATGCAGAAGCACACAAAACTTAATGACTGGATCACAGGTTGTTGTTCTCACTTTTTTAGCTCGTGAATGTTTGAACTTTGCAGTCCAGTTTTCTCACGCAGCTTCACATAAACAACGTAAATTTTTAGATTGTTTTTCATATTTCTCCTCTGAGAGGAGAATTGATTGATGGTGGTGTTCACCATCCAGGTTGAAGAAGTGGTGACCTAAATGACCAATCTCTTGCCTTTGTACAAACTGTATATAAGATGGAGTCGGATGAGGCAGAATAAAAGAATAAAGAAGAAGATTATAGAATAAAGTATCATTAGCTTTCCCTTCACCTGCTGCCTGCCTCGTTCCTTCTGCGAGTCCGATCCTCCTACAACAGGTAGCATTTTAAGATCTGCAATTTTCCCAGAAAATGCAAAATCCTCATTAATTGCTTTTATCTTAGAATTAGTTGCTTTCCAGCTACTGGCATAAATGAAAGAGTCTGTTTTAAGAAATAAAATTATTATTTGAAAGTGGAATTCACTATGGAACTGGAGTTGCTGATCAAATTTCATAAAGCACTTAAAATATCCCCTGAACGATAAGAGATCTCTTCCTATGTTGCTCTGTCAGCATCTACTTTATCATAATTTACAAGGAGAATTGCAAATGTCTCCAATATTTGGATAAATGAGGGTATTTGATGGCTGGCCTTATTCCCTAGATCATGTCACAGAAAGCAGATAGTCTCCCTTCCCCAGTTTTATTGTGACTAGCATGGTCAGACCAAATGTGAGGGAGAATAAAAGTTCATGTTTGAGCAGAGCAAACTTTTAAGGAGATAGTTTGCTATTACACAGCTGAGTTCCACAGATGTTTTCTTTTTAAACACCCACAGACTGATTCTTACTTTTTTTTTTGCGTTCACTATTTTAAAACATAAATTGATAGATGTGAATGAGCACATTTCAGGCAACAAACAGGCAAGCAAGAAGTTATGAATAATCTCATCGCACGGTAAATTGATCGCAAGCTTCTGTGGTGTGTGAAGTAATTATTAGCTAAAAGTTAAAGAAAGATCAGTTACACACTTTATTATCGTGCTGGAGATCTCAGTAACCCTATGGCTTCCCATTTGTTAAAGAAAGCTGATTCTTATTGTCTCTGATACAGGACACTAAAATAATGGAAAAAGAATTGGCATTTCTTCTAAAACATACCAAGCTCATTCACTCTTTTCCTTTCTATAAACACATCTATACACCCACTGTTTCTGGGAAATATTCCAGCTACACTGAATTCAAAGTGAGGAATATACACAGTTGGGTGGCTGGTAAGGTGGTTGGCTAAAGATTAAGCAGGGAAAGAATGAAAAGGAAACAGAAAAGGAAAGTCAATAGAAGTCAGAAAAAGCAAGAAAGCCCTCAAAAAGAATGGGGGTCAGGTTTTAATGTAAGAGGTTAGAGTAAATTCTTGCTGACAGAAGAGACAAGGTGAGTTTGGAGAAAAAAAAAGACAAGGAAGTATAGAAAACAGGAAAAAATGGAAATAAACATGGAACTTGATGTATATAGGTGAAAAATCTCCCTTTATACTCATTTTTCTCTATACATGGTTTTGTTTTGTTTTCCCCTTTTGTTACTTTTTTTTTCTTTTTCTTTTTTTTTTTTTTTTCTTTTTCCCTCACTGACTTTTCTAGAATTGTTCCTTAGGATGTTATGGACTTCCTAGGTATGACTCAGAACTATGACTGGGAGCTGACTCTGAATCATTCTTTCCAGCAGTGTGGGCAATCTTTGCTTGGCATCCTTATGGAAAGTATTTGACTCTTCAATATCACGCTTTCCTCATTCCTCTGAAATTCTGAAACATGAAAAACTGCAGAGTATTTTCATAAAATAGATATATAATTAAAAGAACATCAACAAATTCTCATAAGAACTTATAAGAGTTGTGATAAAAAGATTCTTTGTGAAACTGCCAGACAAAGCAGTTAGCAAAACCAGATTGGGTTTCCACGTGTTCAAACTTGCAGAAAAATCTTTGGAATTCTAGAGATCTTGTATCTAGTGATATTGTATCTAGTTCAAATGGCTTGAATGCAGGTGAGAACATTTTGCTGTCTATAATTAACCATTTGGTCACACTCAATCTTATGAGAACAGTGAAAAACCGCTGTCATGTCTGGTGAATATTCATTTAAGGTTGCCTGTTTTACACAAAGAAGAAACATTTCTGCTAGAAAAAGCAATCATAGGATCATCCCATCTTAATAATTGTATGAAAAGAAAATAGAAACTTACTAGTTTGCAGATAAAATAAAGAAGAAACACCCAAGAACTTCCATCTAACCAGAGCTGGTCGTCCCAAGATTTTTTTTTTTTTTTTTTTTTTTTTTTTTTTTTTTTTTTTTTTTTTTTTTTTTATTTGTTTTTTTTTGTCTATTTATAGGTATGTCTTTCATTTGGATGTTGTCATGTGTCACACAAGTAATGCTATCACTATGGAAAAGCTGATGCATCTGTACTGTCAGGATTTTACTCCATTTACTGCCAGTGTCTAACCCATATCATCTGTCTAGTAGGTGGAAGCTTTGGAAATCCCTTAGAAAAAAAACAAAAAAAAAATTTGTATGAGCGTTTTTTCAGTTCTTTTTCAGTGCAATGGATGAAAATGTTGGTTACTGGGATTATCTGAAGCAATCTGGCATCTGATCCAGTGGGCAAACCATACAAATTACCATGTTGTTTTTAATATTCAGGTTGTAGAAGGAACAACAGCAGTAGAAAATTTAGCTCTGAACTGATTATTTGAGATTATTCAAATTATGTACGACAGACACTGATACATTACATTGCAGTGTCCCTCAAATTTGGGTATTAGGGGTTCACGTATATGTTACAAATAAGATACTTTCAAAGACATACACATTTATATGTCTGGAGAAGATGGAAAAAATATGTCTGTAAATCCGTGCCCAGTCACAGGTAGAAGCTGTTAGTGACTTCCTCGATATTGGATGAAAGTCTTTGCAACATAACAAAAAATCTGTTCATGTCAGTTTTCAAGAACATGAAAAAAAAATTTAGGAAATATATAAACTGTGTTTTTGCTGAGAAAATATGTCCATGAAGCTATAGTGCACATTAAGCAATTTCCAAGGTAGTGCACATTAAAGGTCTCCCCTGACTTCACTCTTAATGTTCCTTGTGTCAAACTACTCTTTCCACTCCTCCATCTGGATACTACCTGTAGTGATGCTTAAAAAGGAAAAGTTCTGCACTCTTCCGACTGAGAAAGAAACCAGAAAAATTGACCTCTATCAGAAAAAGAAGGTAAGGACACAGTCCCTATATGATACAGGCAAGTCCTAGAGAGCAACTGTGTTTTATGTTTTCACCAGGACTTGAACAGTGACAGTGGATTGCACTAAAAATCTAGTCACTTGATAAAGGACTTTTCTACTCAATCAGACAGAAAACCTATGAAGAGAAATTCCATGTCCAAGAATTTTGGAAATCTGAAATGTGTTTTTAATTTTTTTTTTTTTTTTTTAATTCCCATGCATAGGCAAGGTTGAACTATAGGTAACTATGGTTTATGGCCAAGGCTAAGCATAGACAAGTCCCTTAAGCTTACCTGAATGCATGAATCGTGATATTAGATTGGTTTTCTGTGCTGACAACAGGTATTGTCCTGCAGGGAGATCCTGAACACGTCCAACTTCACAAAATTCCCTTCTGTATTGGCTTTGTATGGACACGTTTTGATAGTGGGAGGGCTATAGGGGTGGCTTAGGTGAGAAGATTCCAGAAGCTTTTTCCATGTCCAGTAGAGCCAATGCCACCTGACTCCAAAATGAAAGGATTTCTGGCCAAGGCTGGGCCAATCAAACATGATGGTAATGCCTCTGTGATAACGAATTTAAGAAGAAAAGAAAGTTATTGCACAGATGTAATTGCAGCCACAGAGAAGCAGGGTAAGAACACATGAGAGGAACAACTCTGCAGACACCAAGGTCAGCAGAGGAGGTGGTGAAGGAGATTCTCCAGGCACCAGAACTGAGACTCCTCTGCAGACCATGGTAAAGACCATGGTCAAGCAGGCTGTGCCCCTCCAGCCCACAGAGATCCATGAGGATGCAGAGATCCACCTCTACCCTGTGGAAGAGACCCACACCAGACCAGGTGGATGCCTGAGAGGAGCCTGTGAACCCACTGGAGGCCCATGCTGGAACAGGGTCCATGCAGTGACCTGCTGATCCATGGAGGGAGGAGCCCACTCTGGAGCAGGTTTCTTCTTTGAGTTTGTAACCTTGTGAGGGACCCATGCCAGAGGAGGTTGTGTGTAGAGGACTAAACCCTCTAAAAGAGTGACTCAGTTTGCAGCAGTTTGTGGGAAACTGTTGCCCATGGGATGGACTAATACTGGAGAAGACCATAGAAAACTGCCTCCCCATGCTGAAGCAGGGGAAGGACTCACCTCCCCAAGCAGTGGCAGGAACGTGTGATGAACTGACCATAATCCCCATTCCCCATCTCCCTGCACTGCTGCTGGGATAGGAGGTAGAGCTGGAAGGAGGGAGGGGAGTGAGGAAGGTGTTATTAAGGGGTTTGTTTTGCTTCTCATTATCCTGCTCTAATTTTGTTTGCAATAAATTCACTTCATATCTCTGAGTTGAGCCTGTTTTGCCTATATTGATATTCGATGAGTGATATCTCTCTGTCCTCATCTCAACCCATGAACCCTTCATTATACTTCCTCTGCCCTATCCAGTTGTGTATGGAGTGATAGAGGAGCTTTGGTGGGTGTCTGGCATCCAGCCAAGGTCAACCCACTACACCTTCATATAGAAACCTACAATGCAGAGTAAGAGTTCATGCAGGCTGTGAGGTCATAATCTGGAGATATTCAAAATATGTCAAAATCAGCATTAGGCCACTTTGGTGCACCTGAGCCAAATTAACCATATATAGATTTCTGCTTCTGCATTTTGAGTTGATATATATGAAGATGGCCAGAGGAGGAAGATACAGGTAGAAATGTGATCATGGCAATTTCCATTTCTGGCTTTCTTTTGTGATGAGACTTCCACACGGCTACCTACAGGCTGCTTTCTTCTGCTTTGAAGGTAAGTAGGTATTAAGCAGTAGTCTTATTTTCACTACTTACAGCTATTTTTGTTATTCTCCTGCATTCCTTCTTTACTTAATCTAAAATACACATTATTTATTTATCCAAATTTCTGATTCTTTGTTTATAATTGAATTGTTTTTCTACTCCAGTGACTGCCATTTCTTTACTAGATCCATACTGACAGTAAAACTAGACATTAAGCTCTCATCCCTTGTACGGTGAGAAGTTTGATCTTTCTTGGATTTCTAACCTTTGGATACCAGAATTTTTAAAGAAGCACTATAAATACCAGGAACAAATGTGTAACTGTTTCAGTGACTTATTCTGGAACAATCTAGTGTCAAAACATGGTGATGAACTTGAAGCCACAGCAGAAGTTTAGGGAAAAGTGAAAATCAGAAAGGCCTGATGGCTTCATGCTATACTTAAAAATCGCTTCCGAATGTTTTTTATGATTTTTCGTGGGAAATAAATCCCCCCAAAAAGGTCCTAAAGACATGGGGAATGGAAAACTTTTTTTAATAAGGAAAGCATTAATCCTTATGTTTAGCAAAATAGCTAACAAAGAAAGGAAAATTCAAAACCACTTACGAGAGGCAGATACTAGATGTTAGTTTTAGAAGTCTTTAGACTAAAACAACCCAAACACGAGCATTTCTGCATCCTAGAACATGGCAGGTAGTCATCACTGCTTTTGAATACTGGATATGTGTATTTTAAATTTTTTATTTTACATAAACTATAAATACCTTTCTTGTGAGGAACTAGGATGCAAAAAATCCTCTATTAATCATCGTACTTGCATGGTATTTGAATGTGTGTTCTCTGACCAATTGTAGCTTTTAGTTCTGATTCAGAAAATGTATCAAAATAAATATCAAAACACTTGCAAAAATTTTCATTAAACAATTATTCTTCAACTTGATATATATTACAAGAAAGACATATATCTTTGCTGTAGTGCATAGATATATGAGCATCAAAACATGTCTGTAATGATCTCCTTAATTTCTGACTTCCTCCTGTGGAAATTACTCATGACAGCTTCTACCTGACTGAACGGGACAAAAATGTAACATACCAGAACCAACACCCAAAGAAGTGGCTGCCACAAATCAGGAACATCTGAGAACGGATGTGCAATCTATCAGCACATCCAAGAGGAATTAAGAACATTATCCATTGAGAAATCTGATAAAATTGATTTAGGATGTTTGGCTAAATTTAAGAACAAAGACTATAACAGGCTGAGGAGCAACTGAGTAGTTTTTAATTTCACAAGCTCAGCACTTTGTTATTATTGGCCTTTACTTTTTCCTTTAGCTAGAAATAACAAAATTATTTATAATAGCAGAAAGGAATTTGGAAAAATATTCAATAAGTTTGTACATATCAGGAGACAGACACATATACTATACACACCCTGAGTAGAACTTCTCCATCTTTCAACATCTGGGAAGTTTTGGCCTATCTGCTTATTCAAAACAGAAGTAATTGGAGCTTAATAGTACTGGAAAAAGGCTTTGATTAAGTGTGTTTATTTGCTTGATGCCACTTCTGAAAGACTTCTTTGTTTCTGTTTTTACTAATAAATTCGGGTAGAAGATACCTAGGTATGTGTACAATTTTTTTTTTGACAGAATGGCATATAACTGTGTGTGGCATGTTTGTGATACCAGTCTTTATTTTATGTTATATTAAAAATAAAAGTGAAAGATATTGTAATTTTATCTGATAAGAAGAAAATTAAAGATGTGGCCATTAAACTAGAAGGTAGAGAGTTGTAGCTTTTACTGTACCTTCTATGTAAACCTTTTTGGTACATTAAAGTCAAAACTGAGTTCAGATATTCTTGTAAGTTTGAATCAACAGCTATACTCTTTAAAGCTTGATATCCATGACCAAGATACATTTCCCTTCTAAAAATCCAAATTTCAACTGATGTGTGCATGTGACTATATAGGTGTATTTTTAGACATAAACACTTCTATCATCTCTATTGTACCTCCTTTTGTACCTCTGGATTCTCCATAGTTTTGGAGCATATCACGTTCAGCCTTTCCTTTCAGTGTTCCATATCTCTTCTCTCCTGCTGGGAAGATTAAAATATAGATAGAAGATGTTAGGATTATTGTAAAGCTCCAGACCTTGGGGTAGCGTGTTTGGTGATAAGAAGATGGGGCAACAGATTTCATTCAAAGATCTATACACAGGGGTTACAACTGGCAGAACTTTAGGTTAGACTGTACCAGTCTTACCTCCTAGATCATCTAAAAGCTCAAGGAAGAATTCCTCAAAAAGCTAGGCAACTTTTTTTTACTGTTTTGGAAGGTATGGTGAGGATTTTTATGGACAAATATCCAGAATAACACTTTCCTCTTATTTATATTCTACTCAACACTACTTCCTCTAACGTCATCATAGAATATGTTAATTTAGATGGATTTAAGGGGATTTGGTTCTATGCTGTCCCCACTTATCAGAACATAACCCAGTTGGTGCATGTCTCCTATAATCATTCACAAAAAGTGAAAATCATCTGCAAAAAACTATAGAGCTGACCTTATCAAAAAAAGTGTAATTCCATTCCATAATCATTCAGAAGAGTACAATTTTCTTAGAAATGGAATAAAATAATTTTATTTCATTGTGATTATTCATTATATGGGACATGGATTTATTGAGAAACTTGAGACATGGGAAAGAGACATCTTGTCTAGCCATTTTTAGAGGGCTTTTTTTCTCTGCAAAATGTAAAAACTGAACAAAAATTTGAGCATATATGTTGCATATGATGAAAAACTCTTCGAGCAAGGCAATAAAAGGAAACATCCTAAACCTCCTAATCCTTCTTAAATAAAATGATAGAGAACTGTAGCTTCCAATAGCTTAATAAGGTAACGGGCTGTCAAGGTCTGGTTTGAGAGCAGCATGAAAAAGATTCTTCCATCTTTACAAAAGGATAACCAAGGCTATCTCTGGTAAAAAAAGCAAAATGTGAGTTTGCTGAATTGTGACTAAGGGACCTGTGCTTCCATTCATCTTAATAAACCCGAACAATTGATCAGAAAGTCATATTTGCATATTACTAAGAAACAGAACAAATCAGAAAGTCCTCAAGTAATACCAGTTTGCCTGATTTAAAGCATTCAATAAACATTTACAGTTTTCAGTACTCCTTGCTTAGTTGTGCAATGAATAAAATACGAGCTAGTACTGTAAGTGTGTGAATGCCACACAGTCCCAAAATGCATTAAATATTAAATATCTCTTTTAATCACTCATGTACAAAAAGTGTCTTAGGACTTCAAAGGAAAGAAAATATACAACATACAGTTTACAGATCACTTAGGTATTTGTAGTCATAAAAATGCTTTACTAGGGAAATTAGTGTTGTAGTTAAATACTTGTGAGCTTAAGTAGAACATCTCTCTCAATTTGAATTTGGGAGTTGAAATTAAGACAAATTTATCCTAACTGTATTTTTTTTTTTTTCACAGAAAAGATAAAGAGGGCATGAGAGGGAAGGAAATAATTTATTGAATGGAAAAGAAAAAACATTCTGTCATTCCAATCAATTCTTTTCTTCATCAATGTAAAAAAAAAAACAAAACAAAACCCTCTTTGACAGGTAGTTATGTACCTTTCCATTTAAAACAAAAAAATAACTCCAAATGTATAGGATGTTTATTTCTAGGAATAGTGCTGTTGAAACAAGTGCATTGGTAACAGATTTTTCAAATGATTTCAACTTGTTTCCTTTTCAGTAATTTTTATTAGTTTCCGTCAAAAAGAAGAAACTTCTAAATCGATGCAATTAGTCATTTTTATACCGTTATACTAGAAATTATCTGCATTGTGAAATATTGGCCAGGTTTTTATAAAAATACTATACAGTTGTTATGGGTATCAGATGCTTTCAGAATCAATATGAGATAACTATTTCTGGAAATGTTCAAAAGGCACCTTGTGGTACTTGAGGGTATAGTTCAGGACTGATTAGGGTGGGGCTGGGTAGCTGGTGGGACTAGATGATCTTGAAGATTTCTTTCAACCTTGATGAATCTGTGATATCTGATTCTTTGGTATGAAATCCTGTTTTGAATTCCAGTTTGTAAATAACTGAAATTTCTAACTGGGATTGTTTTACTAGTAATTTTCTGAACAGTCATAGGAAAGAAATTAAAATGTTTGCATGAACATGAATACTCTTTTGAGTGTTTGAAATTCAATAATCTTTTTCCCCTTTCTCTTCTTGCATAGCTAATATTTGTTAGTGCAAATATTGAAAAAATAGAGATAAGAAAGAAAAAAAAAGACTCTAAAACAACATAACAAATGATTTTCACTTGCAGATAGTAAGGCTTCCACAAACTATATGCAGATACACACAGGCACAGAAAACATTCAATCTTCCAATCCAGGGTGCTTTTCAGTGAAGAGTAGTTCTATTGATCTTGTTCTTGCTTGGCCTAATGCACATAAAATACATTACAATGGACATAAAATAAACAACTCTTCATCATGTAATGCTGATAGAATTATCTAACATGATAATTCCTCATGCTTAAATGATCTCTTCCTCATTCTAGAAACCTAATAATGCAAAGTTGTTCTTTTATGAGTTTCACTGATTGTTAATGAAATAGCATTAACAAATAATAAGAGGTGTCTAAGATGAGAACACTTGATTTCTTGTTCAGAAACTGACTATTCATAAACTGACTGAGAATTTATGGGTCAGGTTTAACGAGTGGACAGTACCCATATTGATAACAATGGTAGTGAACAGGGAAGTCAGCTGGTGGGGATATCACTTCACTAGTGAACCGATTTCAACCACAGCTTTAACTCTATCCAGATTAAAAAATTCTTCTTAGCATATGTTCTATCAAGTTGTCATATTCAACTATTTCTGCTATGACTATCTAGTAAACAGGAAAAAAAAGAAGAGGAAGTTTATGTAACAAGCTGGGGCTACTTATCTGCTGAAGAATAAGTCATGTAGTTGGGTGTCAGATTTACTTTTTCTTGCCTTCTTTTTCAATTTTTATAGAATGACCTGGATTGGAAGGGACCTTAGATACTATCTAACTTCAAGCCCCCTGCTGCTGGCAAGAACACCTTTCATTAGACCAGGTTGCTCTATCCAACATGGCCTTGAACACCTGGGATATAAATGTATAGAGATGAGATATTTATAAATATATAAATGTGTAGAGATAAGTTTCAAATATTTTATAATGGTTTATGTTTAGGAATGCATTTAAATGATTAGAGTACACAAGCTAAGTATTAAGGGGCTGAAAATGGAGCAGATGTAAGGGATGTCCCTAGATTTGAAAACCATTGTCTGGAAAAGGATGTAGAAAACAGAAGGTTTTCTTAGAGTTAGGAGAAAGGCCTTATGAAAATGTGACAATGAGATTTCTTTCCTCCAGAATTTATTAATTGTTCAGAAAAATAGTTTCTCTCTTGATAAAACAGACCCTTATAGCTGACTACAGCAGCAGCGTGGTGGGGGATGTGGTCAAAAGTAAAGGCTGCAGTGCCTGAAGCTAAGTCAGGTTTGCGTACACAGACTACCCCTTTTGGGAAGTGGGGCTGAAGCTCTCTCCAGCAGCAGCAACAACAGCTTCAAGGCCATTCTGGTCAGCTCTTTTATGACTTTTATGATAAAAAGGTGAACAGATTGGGTAAGAATTCAGAGTAATGCAGTTCCATTTCATGTCACTTTTCTTCTGTTTTGTTCTAGATTTTGTTGATGGAGCTGCAACAACCATGACATTATTTAAATTACTTCCAACTAACATGAATATTTAAATAGTGATTCAGGAATTTAAAAATAGGCAGAAACTGATGCATAGACAGTTCCCCCTGAATATGAGAAAGAACTTCTTTACTGTGCATGTAACTGTGCACTGGAACAAATTGCCCGGAGAGGCTGTGGAGTCTCCCTCACTGTAGATGTTCAAGAACCATTCAGACACAATCCTGTGCTATTTGCTCTGAAATGACCCTGCTTGGGCCAGGGAGGTTGATGACCCACTGTGGTCCCTTCCAATGTGACTCAGTGAGTCTGTGAAATTAACAGAATTATGGAACACAGCTCATGCTAAACAGAGATGAGTGACTGTTATTAAATGGGAAAAGTTTGTGTACAGCCATTTTATTTCTTTTGCTTTAGGGTTGCTATCTTATAAAAGCAATAAACAAAGAACAAACAGAATTTTGCTTTTTAAGTTACATAGAAAGGTGTCTAGACCTCAAGGGTAAAACACTTTCCTTTAGCTATAAATCTAAACAAAACAATGTAACAAATTTTTATTGCACTATTCAGCTGAATTTCTAGGGGGTTTTGCCTTTAATATGGAAAAAGATTTTCTAAAACTAAAACTCTGTTTAGGTAAGCTAAGATTCTCTGAAACCACTAGTTTCTATCCTTTCTGCAGAAGCCAGATTCAGAAAAATATTTTGTGTGCATGTGTGAGATTTACACAAAATGCTCTCATTAACACTAGTGGAAACAAATCATTGTGTGCCAACTCTAAACATACATCAAACCAGTGCAGAATAAACATCCATGTCAAACACCAAGAGAGATTCAGTAAGGAGGGAAGGAATTGTTTTCCATGGCCACAGTTTATTTTAGGTTAAAGTGAAGAATGGGTTCAAACCATGCTATGTAAGTTTGAGCTCAACTTGCCATTGCAAAGTTGATAGCCTGAATGTAAGAACAGCTTATAATTGTTTCCAGTAAGAGAAAAAAATCTTATATAATATGTTTTGCAGAGATTTTTTTTTGGTGACGGCTTTTTGTTTATTTGTTTGCCTAATAGTTTGAATGGAATTTTATATGCATGTGCACACACACATACACATAGACATGCTTTACTTAAAATGAGGTTTGGCCTCTGTATTTAACTAAGCAGAGTCACCTAGTGAGGAGGCAATTAAAAGAATGACAAATTGATCTTTTTTTAGGAGGCAGAAGAGTTCAAACTCCTAGTGTCTGGGAAACAGTGTCACCTCCAATGAGATGAAATGATTGATGCTGAGCTAAAGCAACAGGGATTTCAAGAATTGCCAAAGCAACCTTGCAGTTCTCAGAAAATGAGAGCTCTCCCCTTCCACTTGACACTTCCCATCCTGTAAGTATTGTTTCACTAAAGAAGAAACAGATTAAATTCCAGCTGCTGTCAGTTCTTAGCCAGGTCCGTTGAAGAATGTGGCTTTTGAAAAGTTGTATCAATACTTCCCTTTCATTATTACCAAAGCAGGCTTAACTGTCTTTGATGTCTTCTTACCAACATCATTACAGTTTTCTACAACGACTGAATAGTGGGCTTTATTTAAGGTCACGTTGAAATTCTGAGTTGAAATTGCAATGCATTGGAGGACTGGATTGTTCATTGTTTATAATACCTTCCCTTTTGCAGTCTGTATCAAAACCAAGTGAAAGAATGGCTTCAATTTTCTCTCACAAACATAGCTCAAGCTATTAACCTGGACCATTAGATTTTTTAGAGTGCAAGCTCAAACATCTGTCTTTTGCTTTTCTTCAGGCTTAGCATTGCTTGTTAGAAAACATAACACTAAAAAAAAGGTAAAAAAGGAAAAGCTGATGAATCAGTTATACACATGATTGTTTGGCAGATATTCTACTACATCTATAATGCTTTATATGTGAACTTTTGTCATATTTATTGATCAAGATATCACACTTTTCTGTGTGTTCAATATCTAATGATAACTGGGTAAGGTGGAAAATTTCTCACTAAATACTAAGTATACATGGACAGAAGGTATTGCATTCAAGCTTGTGCACAGTCCTTTGGGAAATCAATCTAACAAAGAGAATGCATTTAATCATCCAGTCTTGTGGTATTTGTATAGTGCTGCTGCTCAGTTATAAATCGAGTGTATCACTTCTACTGCTTTACCAATGTTAACAAAGTAACAGATAAATAACAACAGCAAAAACAAAGCCCACAGAGCAACAACAGTAAAACTGTTGGCGCAAGTTGTTTTCTATGTTCCTCTTTGGCTATTTGCCTGGAATATTTTGAAAAAAAATCAATGCATAGCACACAAAATCTTCCTTTTTATGAAATCTGTGTGCAATTCTAACCCACCCTGGAAATTTAAGACAAGATTTGCTGACAAGTTTATGTCATATGTCACGTCCTAAGTCAAATTGCAGTTATAGAATCATGGTGCTTACTTAATTGCAGTCTGGGATTAAATTTAGTGGATAACTTCTCAGTTTCAAACCTTTTATACTACTTTTAATAGCTTCTCATCAGAATTGAGCATGTTGCAGAGAGCAATGTCGAGCAATGTGGGAGTCTGTGTCAGTGTGCTGGAGAGATTGTTACATGGATTAAGAACTGGTTTGGGCATCTCTGAGCAGTGGATTGTGAATCACAACTATACATTTTTGATTGTCTAAGACAAAAAATTATCTTCCTGCTGTTAAACTTTTCCAGATTACTCCCATATAAAATTCACAGTCTGAACCAAAGTAGAAATCTGCTGGGAAATGTTCAGTGGTGTTGTGGCATCTATGAATTAACATTCTAAAATACCATGTCAGTCTTATGCAGTTTCATTTTTGAAGACCTATGCATTTTATTTTCTTTAAGTTATTAATTAAATTACATTCTGATTTCTTATTTCTTATGCAAAATTTTAAACAAACAAGTCTGTGTACAAAAAGCATTTCGAAAAAGGCCTAAAAAGCCTAAAAGGATTACAGGCCATGGACAATCAAAATGAATGAGGAAATGGCTGCCTACACTAATGCTACCAATTTATCCACTTAATCAAATTTTAAAAAATCCTCCTGATATCTTAAAGACATAAAGAAATAGATATTTGTGTGTATTGTCATATAGGCTAAAACGTTGCTTATTTTGGAATTTGCTCTTAACACAATTAATTCACCTGAATGTAGGACAATACCCCTACTTTCTGTAGTGCCTGAAAACTATCTCATCAATATTGGTAAATGAACAGGAAGAGACAGTCTATAGGCAGCAGAGGATAGAGAACTGCACTGCAAACTATTTACCATGTTCCTTGTGAGATGCTTATACAAGTGGACACTAAAGCTTGTGTTCATGAGCCTGCAGTCATTTCCTGTATAGCTATTCAATTTACTTAGGTAATTTTAAAAACTTCATGAAATTGGTAGTGGTTTTATTTTCTTCCTATTGACCAGTCAATTATTCACCTCTGTGGCCTTACATGGTTTAGAATTAGTCTGAATAAAGATACTATCTTTAGCACAGCTAAATCATTTAAGTCATTTCACCAAGAAGGAAAACAGAAATGTGTATATAAGATCTTTGTCAGATTCCTCTCCTATGTGTAAATTCTATTAAGCAATTTGTAAAGGTGTTTTTTTTGTTTTTTTTTTTGTTGTTGTTTGTTTTGTTTTGGTTTGTTT
>VXBB01015071.1:9439-21421 GCA_013399915.1 Illadopsis cleaveri
AGAGAAAGTCTAAAGCAAAAAAAAAAAAAAAAAAAAAAAGTAAAAAAAAAAAAGTAATACTGCTGTGAGATTTGAAGGTCTTGAATATATTGAATGTCAATGACCTGTGACTGTACTTGAAGACAAGTATAGATTTTTCCATTATAATGTGAAATAAAAGGACCCATTTATATACTAATTTCTGCCAAATAAAAACCTAATTTATTTGCAAAAATAACTTACTAGCAAAAAACCCCAACTTATTAGTTACCCAGAAGAGAATGGTTTTGGCTGAGACCTCTCAGCATATCAAGTTTTGCATGAATATCCTGGTTATCTTATCTATAGATTGCTCATTATTTTAAAAACAGTCCAGGTTTAAACCCACACTGATTCTGTGCTGATTGCTAATTTTGCTACACTACCAGGCCATCAGTGTGGCTAAGCAAATAAGATGTATTGATGCCTCTATGAAATGGATTCTAGGGATTGGTTGCAATGCATTAACTATGAGAACATCAAATACCATAAATTTTAGACACAAGATGTTACCTCCACAAGTCTCAAATCTCAAGTTCCTTACATTAAGGAATAAACAATTTTACGTTCTCAAGGTTTGTGAACTGAGCCATAAACTTTTAAAGCAAAGAACAGTGAACACCATACGTCTGAAAATGAACACTGTGCTGTTTATAACATTGCAGTCAAATTAGTTGGCTTGGTTTTAATCCCATTGGACAGATGAGGAGGGAGCCACGCTTGAGAGAGAGAATAGCTGAGGTGGTTATTTACTTCATGAAGATTTCCTTGAAAAAAGAAATTGAAGGAAGGGTTAGAGGTATCTTTTTTGAACTTTTACGTCACCTTCTTGAACCTTGAAGGCTAAGAAAGCTGAAGTGGTTTCTGCAAGCATGTCTCATTGTTTATCCTGTTATGGTCTCTGCCTAGTGATGGGGCTCCTACAACTAGAAGCTAGTAAACATGGTGATGGTGAAGGACATCCCTGGCAAGCTCACCCTAAGCTTTCCTGACAGGGAGTAGTTGGCAAGATGAAAATAAAATTTGATGGAAGCAAGACACAAACTGTGACAACAAATTTGCCTTCTAGGAAAGCAAGCTAGCAACAGCTATCTCATGAACTGATGTCCTACACAGACTTACGTACCTACACCAAAAGGTATAAAAAGTAACTCAATGCCTACCCTAAAAGTAACACCAGATCTCCCTGGCAGATGGGATCCTGGCTGGGAGCACCTGACAAGCTCCAATTCCAGGGGTGCAGATCATCTTTAAGTAAGACTTTTCCATTATTGATCAGCCTCATTCCTGGAAGCAGTTTGGTCACAAGTCACATATTTATAGCTATATACAAGTGAATGCTCATAAGTAAATACTTACTTCAGAATTGGAATTTTGAAATCACTTGTAATGTACATATATTTACTTACTCATGCCATAAGTATATTTGCTTTCCTAGTGGTAATTTTGTGGTGACTTAAGCTGTTTGTGCATATATAATTAGGCTTTATATGTATGAAAAGTCACTATATAACATCATGATCTTCACATACCTGTTGGTTGGTTAAGCCTCATAGATCACCACTGATCCCTTCCCACTACTTACTACTTGATCTTAAATTGTACTCAGCTATTAAAACTTTGCTGACCATCACATACAAACAGCAGACATCAAAAGAAGCTGAGATTTAAAACCACAGCCAAAATATGCTCAGAGCTCTGCACCTTCATTGCTCAGTCCTACCGACTTCAAATTCAAATCACCTTTGGTGGGCTCCCCCATGAGCAAGGAGGGAAGATCCAGCCTTTATTTGATCTACTCCTGACTCCTTTTAATTAACCTTTAGATAGGTCAGAATCATCCCTTCATTGCTGCAGTTGAATGTAGCAGTCAGAAAAGCAACCTGCTCTATCAGACAAATGTCACCATTCCCTTTCTAGAGTAACAGTGTGGGTGCTGGATCTCTAATTCAGAATTATCCATTTGATTCATGGATCAGTCCAGAAGTTATCTGGGTCTGCTATTTCTCTTTGGAGCGCTACCCCCCACAAACTGGTGTATATGCTGTAACATATAACCACAGTGCACCCCACCTCACACATACTGTGACCTAATAGTCTTCCTTCTACAACTCTTTTCCGAGTGTCTTCAGATTAATATTTGCTGGGAAAAATTATAGTGAGCATTAATAAGGCAAAACCTAAGGAAGTACTTTAAGATTTTTTTTTTCTTCTCTCCAGTAAATTTTAAACAAAAAAATTTTACTGGTTAGGGGATATGAGGAGTACTCATCTCTGCTGGGACTGCATCCAGCTCATTGACAAATGTTGGCCTGAGAGCTGGTAGATGTCTCATCTCTGGAAACATTCACAGTCAGGTTGGACAGGGCTCCACGCAACCCGTTCTAGAGGAAAGATCTTTTCCAGAGGAAAATGCAGTCCTCATTGCAGGAACATTGACCTTTAAAGGTCCCTTCCGACCCAAAATCATCTATGATTCAAACGTGACCAGAAGCAACTTTTCAGTTTGCATATTTCAATTTATTGCTCTTCTGACTTCATGTCGAATGTTTCATCTGATGCTAACTTGGTTCAGTGGAAAACTTCGGGTCAGCAAGCAATGACTTCACCAGAAGAGCCCATCTGGTTCAGATTAGGTACGACATAAAGAGCTTGCGGGATCAAAGCCAAAACAGCCACATAGGTAAGGTCCTTATATATGGAATAATTACCTTGTCCTCCTGGCCCGGGGCACATTTACCAGCTTACTTTATAAAGCTATGGTCTAATTAACTTAGAATTTGGCATATGTTTGTTATGCAATGACCTTTTTTTTGGAAAGAATATAGGTGTCCAGTAACATATAACAGACTTGAAGAATGGCTAGAGAAATCCTACTTACACAGAACTCCTGTAGCCAACTCTGACTCCAAGGGGCACAGAGTTTCATCTGGATTCTTGGATATCAAATTGCTTTTGCAGGCTTGGAGTAATTGACTCTGCTACTTCTACTTTTCTATGCTCATCTGAAAGACGTTTCCTTTTATGCTCATTCACTAAAAGCATCTTGGAAATGCTTTTTACATGCACTTCTCTCTCATGTATGTTCTTTGATTTTCCGTGGTTTTGCTCCACATCCTGTGCTTCTATAACTTCTTCTATCACATTGTTTATGTGATAAAGTTTCCAGAATAGCCTTGGAGAGCTTAAAAGCAGCTTCATCACCTCCCATTATGTTCTCTTCCTCCAACATTTGGTACTTCACAATTCAACATGCCTATTTCATCAAGCCCCAGAAGCAAAAATAGTGCTTTTACAGGAAGGGAACTGAAATGCAGCCACAAAATAGTACATATCCATGGCAGCTTGAAGGCAGGACTTATCTCACCTAAGTGGAAAACCAGCACCAAGTTCTGGCATTCTTATTCCAAATTAACCCTTTAGTCATATTCCTGTCTCTTCTTTCAATTTTCTGTTTTACATATTGCCTGTTCGTATTTAAAACCCAGCAACAAGAAAAGTAAACACTGGCATGTTTTCCTTTTGGCCCTCTGACTATTTGCACTGGCATTACACATACATGTGTCTTAAAACAGAAAAGATTTAGGACACCCAAAAATATGAGATCTCACTGAACCTTCTGAATTTATGCTGACAGAACCTCTCTAGTTGCTAAAAAAAAAAAAATATATCATCTAGAGAGATTTATTCTGGCACATTTACAACCCTGCACAGTACACAAGTATGGATGACATTATAAAATGTTAAGGGGGCTGGAATGGGTCTTAAAGACCATCTAGTCCCAACCTCTCTGCTATAGGCAGGGACACTTCCCACTAGACCAGGTTGCTCAGATTCCCCACCCACACTGCCCTTGAACACTTCCAGGGATGGCACAGCCACAGCTTCTCTAGGCAGCCTGTGCCAGTGCCTTGCCATCCTCACAGTAAAGAATTTCTTCCTAATATCCAATGTAAATTTCCCCTCTTTCAATTTTTACCCATTACCTCCTGTCCTACCAACACAGTTCCTGATGGAGGGTTTTTCTCCAGCTTCCCTGTGGCCCCTTCATGTACTGGATAGCTGCTATGAGGTCTCAATGCAACCTTCTCTTCTCCAGGCTGAATAGGCCCAAATTTTACAGCCTGTCCTCAGAGAGGAGGTGCTCCAGCCCTCCAACAGTTCCATGTCCTTACGCTGGGGACACCAGAACTGCAGGCAGCACTCCAGTGTGGTGTCACAAGTGCACAGCAGAGGGGAAGAATGACCTCCTTTAACCTGCTGGCCATGACATTTTATTTACTTTCATTTATATCCATTTGAGAGATTGAAATATCTCCAAAGACAGGATCTGAAAACTAGGGATGTCCCCCTTGGAGCCTAGAGTTGAGTAATATGAATAATAAAGTGGGGAAAAAGATGTCCAAATAAAAGACCTGGATTAACCTTCTCACATGAAAGAAACAACACAGCACCCATTGAATACTAAAGATACTAAGCGTACAGCAACATACTGGATTTCTACAACCCACCTCCATTTCATCCTTCTCACTGGAAGCTGTTAAACATTACTGCCTGAGTATCAGACTGGAGAACTGTCAGTGCAAATGCACAGGCTGGTAACGTTTCAATCTATCTACTTGGCTCAGAAGAAAATATTATTTAAAAAAAAAAAAAAGGTTAGCAGCTTTAGGGGAAAAATACACTGGTGATATTCAGGCTGTGAATCAGGTTTTTTCCTGGTACTAGCAGGGTTTAGTCTGAGACAAACCCTTCAGACTCATTTTTCTTGCCTTACAACCTTACAGTCACATCTGACTGCATTCTTTATTAGTCCTAGAAGTTTTCTTTTGCTAAGTGTCAGAGGCTGCCACCTCTTCACAGGCCAGGTTAATCTCTCCAGTGCACACATCCCCTGAGCTCTCCCACGTTCCCCTATTCAGGGAGCAGCCATCCTGCTCTTTCTCCATGTGCTTTAATTTTTTTCCCCTGTGGCTTCAGATTCCAAAGTGAAACAGCAGCAAGTCTTTCGGCCCTAAAGCATACCTTTAAAACACATTTCCACAACCTTCAATTTCAAAGGCTGGCTGAATAACAGAAAGAAATACTTCAAGGGAAGGGAATGAGAAATTGTCATGCTTTATCTGTTCTGATTACATTATAACATTTCTGGAAGTTTCATTATAACATTTCCCCACTTAAAAAAAAAAAAGCGTAAAAATACACTCGTGCTGAAGTTAAATGAATGCAAGTTTAGAGAATGGATATAAGACATAAACACCTGGAATGAGAAGAAATCAGTAGAGATTTTATTGCTAAAAGGTCAACAACAAGGGAAGGGGGAAAGGGGGAAAGGAAAGGGGGAAAGGAGAGGGGGAAAGTCTGAAAACAGGAATCTGAAATAGTTTTTTTTCTGTGACGCTGCATGGGAAAAGTTGTTGCATAGTGTATGCCCACTGCCATCTACAGACAGAGAGCAGTTATTAGAGACTCAGCTCAGGGAGAAGAACTGGTGAACCCAGGATGTCCCCATTCCCCGGCAGGAGTCACTCAGCAGTCCTTAAGTGTACTAGCTCAGCTTTCAGAAACCTACACGCATTCTAAAATTGTCTGTGACAAAAGCAGCAAGGAAAACATAAGAGCAATAGTAATGCACTTGATGTGTCTGCTGGCAACAATACGGAAGAAAATAATATCCTCCTAAAATACATTCTACATTAAAAACAAAGGCAGTTACTATAAATACATGTACTATAATTGTGTTTGCTTTTTGGTGAGAATTGACAGCAACATCTCCAACCTCACTGGGAGGAACAGACAAGGATTTTAGGTGGAGGGAGCTGAAAAGAACAGTGAATCCCCTGTGTTAACAGCAACATGTGATAGCACCCATATTTTCCTGTAAGCATGATCTTTCCTTTCTATAGCAACATCAAATGTTACATGTATGTAACACATACATGTGACATGCATGTCAGACAGCCAGCACACATGTAGAATATTCCCATCATCATCTCTTCAAAGCGACACCTTCAATAACATTATCACATTCCATGAAACACTTATTTTGTAAGAGTTTATGGTGAATCAAGGAAGTCCTAATTTTAAAATAAAACAAAATGAAAACACCACTTGTAAAAGAGCATGATTTAGAATTCTGCCTCCAGACAAACATGAAGGCTTTGAAAAGCAAACAGTAAGCACAATTTCAAAACAAAAGTTTCCCCAGTTAGGAATAAAACTGTGCTTAAGTTTCAGACAAACTTTTCTAACATTTTTTAATGAGCATTTCAAACACCCTTTGCAGAATGTGTCTTTTTCTTTACCAGTATGTGGAAGTACAAGTTTTTTTCCTTCCCCAAAAAGTGACAAGCAGTGTTTAAATTTTCATTTCATTAGGTTAAAATATGTCACTTTAATGAGATTTTGCTGAGATCAGAGAAATAAAGGCAAAAACATTGAAGAGAAAGTGTGTAGAGCCCTTAAAATAGCACAGTTATTGTCAAAATCTTACAGAAAGAACATTTTCATGAAGCAGATACCAGGAATATTACACATATTGAATAAAAATATTTACACATACTTTTTTAAGACTGGTGAAACATTTATCCTAATTTTATTTGAAAGAAAGATCACACTTCTTTTTTTATTTCAATGGGACTATTAAAAAGTAGTTGAAGAGCTGTCTCCCTGGAATATCAAATTTAATGAACACATCTGGCAGTCATTTTCATTCATTGTCACCTTCATACCATTGAAAACATGGGTTACCACATCGTCTGCAGGACTGGAATGTCACAGATATGCAGAAAATCCTGGCTCCTTGAAAGCACTTGACCTCCTCCACACAAGCGTGTTGTGTTTGTGTAGTAATAGCATAAGAAAAGTTATGTCCAGATCTGACATTGCCACAGTTGTCCTTCCTAAACCATTGTAAGGTGCAACCTTCCAGCCACAAATTAGTCTATCGAGGCTGCGTGCTGATGAACACCTTCAAATTAAAATACTGGTAGCAATATTACTCACACCACATTTCTCCAAATGGTGTTAATAAAGTAATTTTTACACAGTTTTCAAAATAATAATTTTAAATAATTCACTTCCCATGCTCTTGGCTCCTGAATATAAAAAGGAGGGCCTCCAAAAAGCCTTAGCCCAAGCAGAGAATGGATGAATATGCATAATTGAATTTGCTTGCAAAATGTGCCTGCAGCCAAAGAAAACTCCAGAAAGCATGGAGCAACTTTCTGCATGTGGTCATAGCTTCCACAGCATCCAGTTCAACAGACTAAAAAAGAGAAGAAATTATAGGATAATACTGTGCTGGGTAGACAGAGCTGTATTTTATGGAAGAAGTCTGGAAGCACATCAATCATCTCTCATATGTTTCTAGTTACTGTCTTTACTGTGTAACAAAACTGTCAAGTTCTTTTGGCTATTGAGAATTCTCTACCTTTCCTGTCAAGCAGTAAAACTCATAAATATTTCAAAATACACTCTATTTATCTCTGTTTCTCTTTAAACTGCAGAGGATTACGGACAAACCCTTATGAATCACATACTATTTTGTACCTTTAATGAGATGCAGAGCATTATAAGCATATGCATACATGTCAACTGATCAGCCTCATTAAGATTTAAAAAACATGTCTTTCTATTGAAGAAAATTAAAAATGTGAGGTTACCTGATGAAAGACTTAAAACTGAAGGGTGATAATTAACGTGGAGGTGGCTCCTTGCTAAACTTTTTGTGTTGCTCCTGGAATCTAAAACACTGACTCCCCATTACAGAACACAGCACATATTCAGTGTGTGTTAATGCAAGGCAACATTGCAAAGGTGTTTGATTTCTTCATCCCCTGCTTCTACTTGTCCAGATAACCTGGAGGACTTTTTCTTTTTTTTTCTTAATTTTTATTTTTATTTAAGCCCCTACACAGGCAATTTAAAAAAAACTCTGTACACTGCCAGCCAACCTTATCATTTCGTTAATGTCATTTTTTGACATCAAACTTGTTGGTTATTCTGCAGGCCTTCAGAGAGGAGCTGTCAAATCCAATCTCTTTTGTCACACAAAATACTTATTTTAGTCTTTCCTTGTCCAGAGTAATCAAAGAAAAGATCGTGTAGTATATTCTTTTTTGAGGCTTAGGTTGGCTTTCTTTTGTCTTTTCAAAGTCAAATAAGGACTGTGTGCTGAAATAAAGCTCATGACTCAGCAAATACGCTGTGCACTGATCTTTAAATGGAAAGACAACTCTGGCACAACTCCCCTGGTTATGAAGTGATTTTGTAGTAGATCACGTTCATTAAGTACCTCACATTTATATAAAAACATTAATCAAAAATTCACAAACTTTTTTGCTTGTTCTTGCTGTATAACCATTTCCTCAAGATTTCCCTCAGGGCTTTGTTTATGTTTCTTCAGCTTTCTAGCTATAAAGCATTAAATAGGTAACACCCTCCTAAAAACCCATTTCTCTGAGGTCCAAAATAGAAAGCACCAAACTCTCTGCTGCTAATTCAAATTCACATTGGATTAGCCAGATTTCTTCACATTCACATTTCTTAGCCAGAAATGGAGATTAAAAAAAAAAACAACTGTGAAATTATTTTTTTATAAAAAAATAATATGTAATAGATGAAAAAGTTATCGTCTTATGATTTACTCATGGCCTAAAAGAAACATTTTAACTGAACTTTCTAATAGAAGCCAGTTTACAACTACAAGCTCACATAAGGGTTGAAGGAACTTTGGCAAAAAAAAAAAAAATTCTAAGCAAGAGCAATCCCAAACAAACACATCAGGGTAAAAAAATTGCCACATAGTAGAGGCAAAGAAAAATGGAAAATTCAAAATTTTTTTTTTGTTGAAATTGTGAAGGGCTTTCATTTCAAAACGTGCTCCTTCATAATAACAATTTATGTGTAGGGGTTGATTAACAGCTTTTTTTATCCTACATTTATGAAGTCATTTAGAAGAGAGGTAAGATAGTACACTTTATTCTGAAACTACACTTTATTCTGTGTTTCAGCACAGGCAAAGAGAATGCTTTCTACCCTCTGGAATACTGTGTCCCAAATGGTTTCATCCAACATGGTCACAAATTCCCAGCTGATTCTAGATGATCTGTGAAAGCCTCCAGACCACAGCAATCCTCACAGATGTCATAAAGCGCCTCCAGTGGAATACAGAGCTTGAACTGGGCAGAGGCACTCAGGTCCTGGCCTGCAGCATCCCCAAGGAATACTGCTCTGTATTGTTATCACTTCACTCCTGCCTTTTCCCCAGATATTTGGCTGCTGTGCAGGAAGAGGTTATTCTTCCAGGCTAATCTGCCATGGGATGAAATGAAAATCCATTGCATTTTGATCCTTGGGGAACAAGAGAACTTTTCAATATAGGAGTTTAGAAGACATTAAAGGGAATGGGCAGCTTGCTTTATATTTTTTTAAAATATCACTTGTTTTTAGAAACTCCAGTTCTCTTACAGCAGAAAAAGAAGGGTTCTGCTGACTCTACTTTGCTCCTTTTTAGCTGTACATTCCCATGCTACCAGATTTCTTATTCTCTAGACCTTTTTTCCCTGTCTCCTTGACTTTACCTTCTTCCCAATCTGATTACAGCCACTCATGCCAGCAGTAGAAGAAAGCACATCATACTAAGATAAAAGATCGTTGTGTCTTATGTGGCACATTCCTGTGCCAAGGAATTCAGGTTAGAAATGTGGATTCCTATGGCTATGAAAACTAGATATCAGAGAAGACTGTAGTAGGAATAAATGTTGAACTCTAGGTCCTTGGTGGCAAAGGGAAGAACATATAGGAGACAGAGGGGATATGCTGAAAGACAGAGATGGAAAGACAATAGAATGAACTATAACCTCTTCCTTTTCATAGTTAGTATCTCGAAACCATTTCAAGTTCCTGTTGTTTAGAACACATTCATGGATAGTATTCCAGATATAGGTTCTGGTAGTAAAACATTTTTACTACTTTACTACAAGGAAAATTACAGAACAGGAAGTTACTGTTGCATAAATTGGTGTTGGTAGTATCACTCCAAAGGATTCCAGCTGCCAGCTGGAATGAAGATGAGACAGCATTGCTCTATTAACTGATACAGCACATTAGCAATATTCCATTAGTATTTATCCCCAATCCACACTTCAGGACATCAGACAAGCATCCTACAAATTAACATGAGTGCCTTCACTTCCTGCACACAATCAAGTCCTTAACAACAGAGAGGCAGTTCTAATGGTGCCTAGCAAATTCCTGATGCTGGAACTACAGGTTTGAGAAAAATGACACTGACTTAAAGGTTGTTGCTGCACTTGTGTATGAAGAATGTTTATTTCTTATTAAACAAAATGTTTAGAAAATGTGGAATTCAGTTTTAGACAGAAATTACTAGATGTATATTCTCCTGGCTTTAAGAGTTTGTTGCTTTATTCAATGTAGAGAAAAGACTGAAAACACATAAGTTTTCAAAGTTATCCACAGTTTGCTTAGTTTTTACCAAATACCAGGATAAAAGCCATACTGCAGCAATCAGGTGAACTAACATATGTAACACAGATAAGGTGCCTGTGCAAATTTCACTGATGGTTCAGCTGTTGGTGTTATTCCTACCTCTCCAAATATATAACCTTAATATTAACAAATGGTTGTGTGACCTCCAGCTAAGCCCAGGACCTCAAAGGAATGAGGATGCAGGGAAATGTTTTGCCTTACTCAGTACAATGGGAAGATTAACAAAATCTGATAATAACGTGCTTACATAGTTAGGAATCACAAGCCACATGCACAACCACCTCTTGCTATTTACTGTTCCCCAGGAACTGTGCCCTGTTGATTCCAGTGTTGCATGAAAGAAAAGGAACTCAAGGTTTAGAGGGTCATATACAGTAAAAGACTGTAATCGGATTATAAAAATAAAGTGCTATGTAAAGTAATAGCCAGTCCAATACGTAAAATTTGTGAGAATAGCTCAAGAGACCCTCTAGCACCAGAATGTGTATGGAAAAAAAAAAAAGTAATGGGCCATTCTGTAGCTAGACAGCTCTATACTTTCCCTCTGTCTGGATTTTCCTGCTGTCAGGTTGATGAATGGAATGTCTTCACATTAATCTGCTTTTGGATATCTTAAATCTCAACAAGTCCAATTCATGTTCTTGCCACCAAGATTTCCAACATGTCAAANATATAATATGTTTTATATATATATTAAAAAAAATAAAGCACCAGCAATGGTGCTTTATTATAATTGTCATGAGTTTTGCACTGAATGAGTGAATTTATGAGTAAGCAATGAGGTGACAGATTGATCAGCCACTTGGGAGAGATCCTACCTCTGGTCCACACTGTGCCGTCATTCATACTCCAAAGTTTGTGACACTGGCTCACAAATTTGGGGGCAGGAGGAAGAAGGGAAGAGGATATTTGTGATCTTTTATTTGAGTTTGAGGGCATGAGAGTGAATCCTTAGTAGGAAATGTTCCACATTATTTGCCATTGTGATTGGTTTTCCCAGTCTTCAACCAGAATCTGATACAAATAAAAAATTTAAACCATGCAGATATTCCAAGCAATCAGATCACGAGTAATCCAAGATAGAAGCATAAAATGGGGTGAAATTAGGTAGCTACCAAAAAAGTTCACATTAATTGCAAGCAAGACATTTTATAAATTAAAGTTTGACCTGTGGACCTGGTCAGGTCCACACGTGTCTAGAAATTACTAGCACATTTAAACCCCATCTACTGCCTAAGATCTATGTAAAGCAACTTAAGGTACCTGTCAATTATATACAGAACCAATGACATCAATATACAAGTGTAGATATCAATTTTCTGTAAATAAATAAGTAAATGTATTCACAAAAATATTTCTCATTTTTATCCCATCCCAGAAAGGTCATCTGCTTTGCCAGCTGTAAGCTGCCAACCAGATACCAGTGATATTTGGGAAAGTTCTCCTTCC
>VXBB01015071.1:26849-43573 GCA_013399915.1 Illadopsis cleaveri
CTATGCTGAAAGCAGGGCTGTGTTCACCGCAAACAAATCATGTACTCATCACACACAAAAAATGAAGATCATTAAAGAGAAATTACTATATGATCCAGCACAACACTTAAAACCACAGAAGAGTCTACAAAGGAGAGAAATAAAAAGTCTCATATATGAGAGTCTGGAGTATATTCAGAGGAACTGGAAAATATCAGAAATCATTTAAAAAAAAACATTCTCCTGAACAGAGGGTCTACAACTATAAAGTGTCATAAAGAATAACCTGCTGGAAGAAAAAAAAATCTCATTATTTCAGTACTTCAGCATATCCCCTTATGAGCATTACCAACATTTTTTGTATTGCTGATAATCTTTGCAGCTCTTCTGTGAGTTGCACCTGTTTTGGTGACATCAATATTTTCCCTCTCTGCTTTTTATATTTATTTTTCTTTGAAGATTTTTTCAATTAATTGAATAACCATAAAGGAAGTTGTTCTTCAGGAATTTCTCTTTTTTTGTGCTAGTGCAATTTTTTCCGTGAAACCATATATATGTGTATGGTATACACATGTATATTTTGTATAGTGATGGTTCAAAATAGCTTTGATTCTTGAATACTGAACTTTGTCCACAAGAATAATATCCAAATAAAAACTTGATTTTCATGTTTTATTCCACATGATATTTAACACCTCCATCTCAGGTTTAGAATACCAAAGATAGATTTTTATTTTTAAAAGATCAACATTGGTATTATTCACAGAATTTCTCTGTTAAAACCAATCCACAGTCCACCATGATGTTTATAACCAACTGACTATTTTTTATTTTATTTGGATCAATTGATTAGCTAGTCTCCAGAGTTAATTTCCTTTCTTTTTAAGGGATTGGTACCCAGGATTAGAAACCTATCATTTTCTTCTTTCAGTTTACCAGTTGTATGCATCACTTTCAATCATATAGCATATAAATTACAAATCTAGAGATAAGCATTAGGAAAAATGTCTCAAGTGGATTTCAATGCTTCTATTGATGTTTTAAAGAACACTGCAGAGGTTAAAAAAGGCACAAATCCAATTTCAGGTCACACATCTGCCTACCCATGTGACTCAATTGCCTACTGATTGATAGAGGAGTGAAATATTCGATCTGTAAATTTTCTCCCTACACATAACTTCAAAGGGAGCACTCTTTAATCCCTGCCTCTCCCAAATTTGGGTGTCAGTGCATTAGCTAGTGGAAGGGATTCTGCCAGCTCTGCCTTTATTCTTGCAAAGGAAGACTATCATTAGTTTCCTGGTGCAAGGCAGCTATGAGAGAGTTGGATTGTTCTTTAAAGAGTAAGGATAAAACTGCTATTTTTTCCCTTCCCACAGGAGCTGAACAGATGATGCTTGACTGAGGGTGTCAAAAGGCCTTTTTGACCAATGAGCCTTTCTGAACCTGAATTTAAGTGCTTTTTGAGGAAAGGGGAAATGGTTGTTTAATAGACTCCTCACACTTCAAACTCTGCAGTCAAACCTTGATAACCTTCAGAGGAATTCACTGAAAGACACAAAGCTACTGCAGTGGGGGTGACAAAAATGGGTATGAATATTTTTTTCTATAGTGCCATTATCTTAATTTTCCATCACTAGCCACATCTATTAGCCTTTTCTATTTATATATTCTTTATTTCTGAATACTTCCTGTTATCAAAATGTCATGTTCCAGTTTTCCTAGGGCTGAACAAAACATGCAAAGGAACAATGCTATGATTAAAAAACTGGTTTTGCAATATTAAAAAATCCCAGCATGAACAATTAAGCTTCTGATTCTACTGTGATATTATCAAATAAGAACACTTCAAATTCCTTCTCATTTCCAATGCAAAGACTGTGGAACCTGATCTGCTATTAATAAAGTTTCCTAATTGCCACGTAACTCTAAGACACAAATGACATTGGATGTAAAAGTCCATAAATAATGATGATAAAAAGCCACTGTTCCTCTACATCTGGGTTCTCACACTGATATTTTGAAGTGTCAAGGGCATTAAATTTAAGTCCTGGCTCTTTGTATGCACAATAAAGATTTAGATAACCGATCTACTTTAAATCAGCAATATATGGGCACTCATCTGCAGCCTCTCTATAAATCAAGCAATGAGACTCAGCCAGTTATAAATCTAAGAGAGAAACTCCAAATAGCAGACAAGAAATTGTCTCTGACACAGTACAAGCAGGAGGCATAAATGATTTCTGTCTATGCAAATAAGCAATTAAAAATAATTTTTGAAATAATGATATTCAAATTATTTTTGCTCAAGTGCAAGAGAAATTAGGATTTTGGAAAGAGGGTGGTCCACATTTGAAGGATTTTAGTATGGTCACACTCAGCTCTGCAAAATACTTCACAGTCCATAATCCAGCTCTGGAATGGAACAAATGTCCAAAACTTTATACACAGAATAAGAAAGAATCAAGGCCCATACTTCACTTCAGCTGGGATTTACACATTTTGTAAATGGCCAGCATGAACATCACATGACTGCAGCAGCTGAGAAAACATTTGCTCCAACCACTCACATGTCAGAGTCAATGCAAAGTGAAAGGCAGAGAATATAAAATTAAAATCACCCTTTGCAATTTGCAAAAGCTCATTTATTGGAGCCTCCAAACTTTCTGCCAAGGGTAGGTGGGGGTCTCTCTAGTTTACTTCTCACACTTTACACTCCAAATAGCACAAGAGATTTTTTTAGATTTCTAAGGGAGGTTGGGTTTTTTTGTTTTTTTCTGAAGTTGATCCCAACTTTATATAAAGCTATTATTGTGATTGGCTATGTTTCACACTCAGAATAATTATTAAAGTATTATTAGTAGAGCCTTAACACGAAAAGAATACAGTACTGAGTTAAAGGTATCTTGCCTCCTGAGAATGATAGGGAACTGAAACTATGGCAAAACTAACTTGCAGACTGCTTGAAATCACAAAAAAAGAGACTTCTTCAGCTACTTTTATAGCATAGGTGATGTAAGGGAAGTGTTTTAGTCTCCAACAGTATGTCACAATGATGATGTGTGTGGAATTTCCCTGTTGTACAGAGCGTGACACTAAACAGGTCCCTGCTCTTCAGTCAAGAAATAAAAACATTGTGAAGCAGAAGATTTGCAGCCTAAGAATCTAGAAAGCAATTTCTGATTTTCCCCCCTAAGGATGCATAAAATAAAACAAAGCAGAAACAGAAAACTACAAAAATGTATTTGGATAAGATATTTTTGATTGTGTTTTTTACACAATTTATATATCACAAAGTCAACTTTGACAGCGTAACGCTGCCATATTTCAGCTTCAGTCATCAGTTTTAAAGAGTGGGCTTTGATATTCTTACTTGTTAATGAGCAATAGAAATCACAGAAGCTGAAATTTATCACTCATCAAGTATTTTTAGTCCTAACTCAAGGAATGCAGGATTGAGACTTGCCAACACTGCTTGATAAACATTAAAGTAGCAGTGACATGGCAAGTGCTTGCATCACCCTAAGTCTGAAACCTTCCAAGATTTGAGGTGTGGGGACTGTTAGTGTTAGGAATAAACTAGTTGTGATGTCTAACTCAACTGGATTAGGAATCTGGAGCAACTTGCTTTTCTGCTTTGGAAATGTGAACAGAGGATACATTAACAATAATGAGGTAGGAGCTTATTAATACATTGTTAATTAACAATAATAAGCTATGATCTGGCATCCTAGTGCATAATCCCAAAACAGTAGTTTACCTTCAGGTATCATAGCTACAATCTCATACAGTAGTGGAAGCACAGCAAGGAATGAGACAACAGAGTCTGAGTTTGAGGAAGTTTTTGTGGTGGTGATTTTTACATTTTTTTAAGCTTAAAAATTAGGGAAGGAAACAAAGGAATAAGAAGTATTTTATGCCTGCTTTGACATATAACGTGTGACGAGGACGAAGTCAAGTATTCCAAATGAGAAGACATTTGGGTTAAATCAGAATGAGAGCTAGCCCAAAAGTCACTTGGTTAAAAAGATGAGGTGGTAGGTACAGTTGTAACTTCCCTTTGCCTTATTTCTGCTGAGGAGTGTCTTAAGATCTTGTTTGCATAGGTGCACTTCACATTTAATTCCTTTTCATTTTATTTTAACTGCAATTCTGCATTGCCAAAAATGGTTTTTTTGCGGGGTAGGGGCATTTGTTAATCTTCCTATTTAAAAGAAACATACAGAGAGCTCAGCTGTCTCTAGCATTGGCTCATGATTTATTTTACAAGCAGTTTCACACAGCTCTTTACTAAACAGACATTCTTTGTGCTTTATTACAAGTTTGTTCCATTGAGTCATGCTCTCTGCGGGGATGTTGTGTCTATATTTTATTTCACACTAGCTATTAATTACCTTCTGGGCCCTGTATCATGTGTCCTTCAGCCTCATTTTTTACAACGGTGCCTGCTAGTGTTGCTAGTCAAGGGGCTGCCAGTATTTCCATTAGAAAACCCATCTCTCAGGGGTTTATAAGTCAGCTGTAAAGCTTTCCTCCTGGCTGATGGCTGGCATACATGGCCACAGCCAGAAGGGTTCTTTCTTTTCTTTCTTAAATTGAACTAGGAAAAAAAAAATCCTCAATGTTTTTAAGTTATAGAATCACACATGAGCTTTGACTCCATGTTTTCAAAACTCAGAGACAGCTTTATTTCTTTAAACCAAGTTTTGCTGGTAACATAAGCCTGTGCTTGGGAGTTTGGCTATTTTTAAAGGATTCAAGTCATCCTTCCTCTTCCTTTTCCATCACCAAACTTCCTTCCACAACACCTTGCCTCTGACTAACAGGTCTGCAGTCTGCTCCCCTGAAGCTGCTGCTGTCTGAATATTCCTGCACATATATGCCCTTCCATTTAAGCCCAACAACAGAGAAATTGCTCTCTTTTGCCTATATCTCTACAACGATCATACTCACTTGCAGTTAATATCTCTGTATCTCCATTTTACCCAGAGAAGTTGTGGGTGCCCCATCCCAGGAAGTGTTAAAGGCCAGGTTGGAAGGGGTTGTGAGCATTCCCATCTAGTGAACAATGCCCCTGACCATGGCAGGGGAGTTGAGACCGGATGATCTTTAAAGTCCCTTCCCATACCACCCATTCTATGTTTCTATGAGTTTGAGCAGAGCTGGGAGGAGAAAAACCCATGAAATTTCCATACAGCAACACTTGATTTCTACTCCATTTAGAACCAAAATGGGCACCCTGAAAGCTTCTTTGTAAGGACTCCAAGGCAAGACAGGACAGCCAGGGCCCCAGAAGTCCAAGCAACCAGAAGCCTCAGAGAGCTAGCACTTGCCAGACAGGGATTTAGCACTGTAGCATACAGATGTCTACTCCAACTTAAAATTTAAAGCAATTTCATTCCAACAAATCAATGAATGATTTTAGTGCAACNCCAGAAGTCCAAGCAATCAGAAGCCTCAGAGAGCTAGCATTTGTCAGACAGGGATTTAGCACTGTAGCATGCAGATGTCTACTCCAACTCAAAATTTAAAGCAATTTCTTCCAATTTTATTCCAACAAATCAATGAATGATTTTAGTGCAACCTTTCAATGGCAGGCATTATCCCAAAATAAGTCCTTACAAGCTATGTGGTATGAGTAGATACTCTACAAAAATAGAGGTGCAAACTAGAGGTGTGTTGGATCCCAGTGTTCTTGTCATGGGAAAGTATCTTTACAACAACAACAAAAAGGTATATAACAACTATATACTATAATAATACAAAATAATTGGAAGACAGACAGTTTTAACTAAATGTATGAAGTTTATCCTTGCTCATTTCTCAAATAAGCTGGTTTTCACATGCTACAACACAGGAGCATGTACATGCTGCAAAGGAGCTTATGAAAAATAGGCCTGGGGTATAGAGAGGAAATAAGCAACAGAAGACTGTTATAGTCTTGATTAATCTGCATTTTGATTTATTAACTACAGAGTGGTGGAGAATTAGGCAGTTATCAACCACAGAGAGAGAACTGAGAATTAAATTACTGCATTTATGAGTTACAGGTAAGATGAAAGTGAACACTTCTTTAGCATGGTAAGAAGTAAGTAATGAGACTGATAAAGACCAGATAATGAGCACCACTCAATAAGATGGAAAAAATTCCAGTTAAATAGAATTACTGGCTATAAAAATCAACAGTCCTTGCCATTAAGCTTTATTTGTCTTAAACTCCCTAGGATACATCCTGGTTTATCAAACTTCTTGGATAGATGGTAGGTTGCTTATTTCTATGCTCTCGTGTAAGTGAAGTGGCCATAAATTCTGAAAATTCATTATCCTCATTCTTTTGTCTGGTCAGAATATTCTGCTGTATTTTTGTCATCTAAAGAGAATGAAAGACCAATCACTCCTTTAGACTATCCGTAAAGAAGAACATTATATAGGAGATGAGGTACAGAGACAAGAGGATAATAAATCTATAAAAAATAATTTACTTTATCCAGAAGAAAGAACACATGAGACCAAAGGGAAAGGAAAATACTGGTAGGGGGGAAAAAAGTCTTTCAAACGCATACCATATCAATTATACAACTATATTAATTATTAAAATAATCTTAAACAGTTTAAAGAGAACTCAACTGAATCAAGGCTTCATAACCCCTCCTCTGTCAGCATCCTTTTCAGATGCTCCCAAGAGCATTGTCACTATCCACTGTCTCTCATTCAGAGAAAATTATTCCCTCTCTAATAAAGTTAAGAGAGTTAAGATGGTTTACATCAGAATAATTGGAGAGGGGAGGTTATAGTTACAGAATCAGGAGTTACTGTCATAAAACTGGCCATCAGTTTGAGAGATAGATGTGGAAGTTCTGTCATCTGTTGTTTTAGGATTTGTATTTGGGTTTTAATTGCTTCACCCCTTGGAGATTTACATTCCTTAGAGGACTGAACATGTGAACCCCAGATCAATATTGAATACTAGACATATATTGACCTCATGAAATTTCCTCTTTTTTGTAGGCCTAATATTATGTCATCATCGTCATCTTCATAAGGAATTCAGGGGTTTTGCTGTGTTAACCATACAAAATCAGCCTCTTTCATTCTCTCTGCTTCTGTTTTAATTCATCAAAGAGAAAACAAATCTTTACACAAGAAGAATAAAGAGCAAGAGCACCACCTCTGAATCCAGTTTCTTTGACTGATCTTACATTTCTACTCCCAGTTCTTTTTTAGTGAGAAGAATAGTATTTGCTTGTGTTTTCTCTTCAAGGTTTACTGTGGCATTAAAGATTCACTTCAAACAAGGAGTGGTAGCTTTTATTTAAATCCATATTCATATACAGTCCACAGCAAGCTTACTGTCCATAAATCACAGTGATATTTCCCCACGACTCCTCTCCAGCTATTCTGCTCTCTTCTCTAATTCAGAAAGGAATTGTCATTTCTGAAAATTAGTTTATGATGCATTTTCAGTTTATTACCTAGGTTGACTTAGCAGACTTCCCTGTTAGCTCTGACCTATACTTGCCATTGCAAAACAATTAGAAGAGATGCCTCAAAATATTTACTGCTGTGGGTTTACTAAAATTAAGTTTTGCTCAGGACAACAAACAACATGCCTAGATGAAGACAATGAAAACTTCAATGAGGAAAAAAAGATTTCCCCAGCTACAGACAGCCATGGATTGTGGCCATTTTTCTAAAATTAATGTCAATAATGAAACAATAAAAAGAGAATATACAAAAATTTTGTATTAATATTGCCATCTCTGCTCCTCCACCATGAAACTCAGGAGGCAGATTGACAAGTGATGTGTCTCTTATGCCAATACTCAGGATTACTTGCCCTGGCCACTACCAGCATAACAAAGAAGTCACAAACCATTGCCAAAAAGTACAGCATTATCAACGAGCTTTTATTTTAGGCACCTCCAAGTATCTACAGAAAAGGTGGCAGCCTTTAGCATGCTACTCCACCTAGCAGTGAAACCCTTGAGGAAGCCTGTGAAACTCTTTAAGTCTCCTAAACAAATTCAGTGCGTGACAGCAAAATAAGAGAACAAAAATGGAGAAGGCATCTTGAAAGTTTTTTTTAAAAAGGTACTAAATGTCAGAAGTTATAAGGCATTCCTTTGAAAAGCTTGAGATACTGAGAGCTCAACATGAAGTTACCTACCAGGGAGACAATCTATTGGAGTAAGACCATAACCTAGCCATGACAGAAACCTGTTTGTTTAGTTTTGTAATAATTTTTGAAAGTAATATAGTTGAGAATGATGAAGAACCCTTGAACCCACAGCAAAGTTCAAAACCTTCAACATGAAACACACATATTTATTAAAAGAAAAATATTTGTGTGCATTAAGCTTGCTTTTAAAAGCAATTAGAGATTTATAAAAGCTGTTGGCTTTAGAATAGATTTATCCAGGATGCATTAAATCAAGTTTTTCTGAGTTATTTTTCACCTGATTAGCAGTGATAACAAAGTCATCCTCAGCATTAATTCATGATTTCATTGAGGTATCACTTAGAAACTCATCATCTCTGAAGTGCCCTACAGCAAGGATACCACAAATATGTACCTAAGCGACTCTTTGGCGGTGGCAAATGGGTGAATGGAGAGTTTGCAGGGCTGAAAGTCAAATGAGGTGGAATATAAAACCTAGGCAGTTGCAGCCCCCTTGTCAGAGTGTAGAAATGAGCCCAGACACAGACTCCTTGTTCATCACAGCATGAACAGGGTCCTGGTTTATTCCTCTTTACAGCTCACCCATCCTGACTCCAACCATTCACTGACTCTGCCTGCGGCAAACTCCTACTGTAGGTTTCCCTTGCGGCCTCTGACTGCTGGTTATTTCCTGCTGAACTCTGACGGCAGGGATCAGTTTGCAGACTCTGACTGCAGCGTTTACCTGGCTAGACTGTGACTGCAGGTTCCAACAACAGGCTCTGACTGCAGACCCAGACTGACCTCATAGTAGCGATCCTCTCTCCCCAGGATCCTCCTTCTTCTTCTTCCTCATGGTCCTTTCATTCCCTCTTCCTCAAGGCTCCTCCTCCTTCATGATTCCCCCTCACCAGCTAACCCACTCCCTTTTATCACACTTATCTTTATTGGATACAGCTGTGACTCATCAGGGGTAAGGCTGCATTGGATAATTAACACAACCATTACTTATCGGGGACAAGGTCACCTGTATTCCCTTCTCCTACACTAAACTACTGCTCTGGAAAAAAATTGATCAATGCAGAGGTGATAGAGGATCTAAAGGGACTCAAATTCAGATTTATTTTTCTTCCGATCTCATAGTAGGTCCACAGTGTTTGGCTCAGAGAGTGTGACTAAGTTTTAGACCATTCATTCCACATCTGTGTCAAAGAAGTGCTATCCAGATGCTGCCATTAGTCACAGCAAGGTGCAAAGGCACCCTTTCAACATGACTCTAAGACATCATCCACAAGGAACTGAACCTACTTGGCTCAGTATCATTTTGCAAGTCTGCAAATATACACTCAAAGTCTGGGACCTCTGCTAATGGTCCTGAATACTTTACCTTCCCATTTCAGGCACATGAGCAGTCTTTATTGCCTATTCATAGTCAATTAAAAATTAAATTTTCTCTTGACATATCCTGTAAACCAGTTACTTTTAAATAAATTTAAACATAGCCACTAACTATAGTTATAAATAATTTGTAACTCATATATGTTGCACCACAGAGCAAAATGTTGCAGTTCCTTCAGTGTTTAGCCTTTTTAATCCTCTTCTGATAAGGTGGAAAAAAAAAGGCATATATTTTAATAGACTGATACCAAAGATCAGTGTTCTATAGATCTGTGGTATGGTCTCTTCTCCAGTATGCCCAGAGCACTGTGTACATGAACAGCCCTGGACTGGGGCACCAAGGCTGGCAGGGACCACAGAGATACTCATGGAGCAAGCAGGGATATGGAAGAGGGGAAAGGACTGTCTAATGGAATGTTTCAAAACCCCCTGGCTCTGTATCAGTCTGTCTGCTTACATATGCTCTTCTTGGCTTCCAGGGGAATAGGTCCTGTCTCACAGCGAGTAGCACTCTTCCCTCTGTTTAAATAAATATGAGCTGTGCTGAGACAAACAATCTGTGCTGGTCCTCACCACACTGGCACATGCTTCTTAAAATATTTCCTGATGCCAGGGGCTGCCTGGTATGCTAAAAAGCTTGCTGCAAATAGGGCAATAAAGTTTGGTGACAACCATTTTTCTGCTGACTGAGCAGACAAGGTTATAGCCAATCTTTCTGACATGCTTATGGCAAATTTATACTGCACCAAACAATTTCTCCTAGTTTTGCACAATATTGGCAAAGGGCGTCCTCTTATCCATGTAGAGTTTATTTTTCATCACTTCAAACACTATGACAGACTTGAAACCCTTAAAAAGGGACTCTGCATCCCTTATGCAGTACAAGGGACACAAGCCCATCCCCATGCAGGTCTCCAAAACCCCTCTGCATCCTAGAGAGCATAGAAAAGCATGAGTTCAATCCCACAAAAACTATTTCATGGGAGTACATGGACTGAAGGGGGAAGAATTTGAATACTGAAAGAAGGGATTTCAGTAAATGCGAGAAAAAAATCTTCTCAAACATTCGCAGAAAGTGAATTAGCTTCTCTATAGGCTTTACCCAGGGATGTACATTACTTAAAAAATGTATATTAAAAGAAAACAGGATAAAAAAATTTTTGTTCTGATTTTCATACATTGATCAAATGCATTGGAAGGATGAATTTATTCTTTGTTGTTTTCTAAACTAATACACCATACTAAATATGTAAATGCTGACTCTAATTAATTAACTATAATTCAAGCTGCAGACAAGCTGTTGCTCTTTAGGTATTATATTGATTGAAGTCTCTGTCATTTTTGTTTTAAGTGCGCCATTATCTTCCACCAAAACGTTTGATTTATGATACAGACACAGTGGAAGTTTCAAGTTTTATTCCCTAGTGTCTCAAAAAAATAAAGACAAAGCAAGTATGTAACTGGGAATGACACCAAATGACAACATCCTAACGGTTTATACAAGAAATGTACTCACACGGGTAGTGCTGTGAAGGACCAGAGCAAAACAAAATAAATGGATTACCCACAGCGGGGAAAAGGCCACTTTGGGGTGATTATATAATACATTTTTTGATGGAACCTTAGTCATTCAAAAACAGCTTTTTTTTCCCCAACCAAAATCAACATGTTTTTCCTCTGCTTTGCTTTGACCTTGACCACAAGCATACATCCTTCCTGAGAAACAATTCTGAGTCAACAACATAAGCCTCATTATTGCCTACATTTTTCAAACAGACAAGAAAAATGCACAGCCCAGATCCATCCCTGAGACCCTTGTGAACTGCAATGATCCTTCTGTATGTGGAGGGGCTTGGAGGAAAAGCAACATGATTTGGGTTGTCAGAATTCACATAGTCAATTTAGCACTGACACGAGTGTGAACTTAAAAAATATCATGTCAGAGTTGTCAGACACAGCCACGATGTTATTGTAACTTTTCAGTTAATAGCATAGCACTTAAAGTTGCTTGATAGTTTATTCAGTGGGCAGGAAATTTTGACTGGATATTCAAAAGTTGAGCTGGTCATGATGCCCACCTAGTTGCAGGTAATATGGAGCCTGTTGTTCCTTGGAAAGCAAACCTGGCAAAGAAGGTGCACTTAATGACTGCAAAAGCCTCTACACAAAACAAAACCACCACATTTCAGCCAAGCTGACATAGACACTAACACTGTGCTAGTCAGAGGAGACATGCCACAGCCCACACAGAAAAGGAAAACGAGCCCTCAACTCTGACATCAGAGTTTACGTATTTATAGATTAGCATAAAGAAATCTGCATCCTCACTGCCACGGCTCTTAATGGGACACCACATAATCTCTGCAGACCAGTCTTAATCATGCCCAGGGAGGTGTTATCCAGACTTTGGTGAGTGAATCTATTAGTCAACAAGCCTGTTGACTTCCTGCAGAAAAATATCTAGATGTTCTATGAAGGGTAAATTTAGACACTGTTTTAATAAAATTTTTTTATTTGTATGGAAATACACAAAATAATTATGACAGATATTCTTTTCAGATATTGATGGACAGAGAAAAGCAACATTCTTCTTGGTAGAAGAAAAAATAATCACAACCTTAAAATGTCCTGTAAAACTAAATCATTGGATCCTTGCCAAATTTTACTGGGGGAAACAAGAAGAGAAAAACAGTAGTGTTATAGTAATGTCATGAAATTCTTATTGACATTCCCAGAACAAGTTTCTCAATGTTTTTCCCTGAAGTATTCTTTAATCATCTACTACTGTAGAAATAAGTCAATATTAAAATGAAATAATTGCTAGTCCAAAACTGCTTTTCCACTGGATTTGATTTGGAGAACACAGAAAACAGCACAAGGCTTTCTAACCATACAGTCAAATTTCGACAACACGGCAAAGTGTTCCCACATGGAATTGCTCAGGGCAGTGGCTCTGGTGTAGATCCCAGTCTGACAGCGGATCAGGGGATCTCTGCCAAGAGTGGGGGACACCCTCCCAGAAGCTCTGCCTGTTTGTTCCACACATCTGCTCTGACACTTGAGCTCTGTGTCTTCAACTGGACCTGTCCCAGACCTCTAATCACTGCACACTGACCCACGAGACAGAAAGAGTGCTCAGTGCTTTGTCAGCCAAGCAGAGAAGCAGCAGCCTGGGGCAAGAGTGACAGCCCCACCTGCAAATGGCACTAGAAAAAGTGACATCAGATGCAGGGGGAAAAATGCTAAATGTCCCCCTATATGCTAAATGTCTAGGACAGCAAGTGTTGTAAAACTGTTTTGCTTTCCCTGTGGAAAGGAAAAGGGATGAAGTTGTTATACTTCCAAAGACAAAGCTGTGCAAAAGAGAGGCTGACTAAACCTCCCAAATTTACTTTGTGGCAAGCTTTTTGTACTGAATTAAGAGTCTGATCACATCTGTGATCAGTGGCCATGCAGAAGGAGTATCTGTGCCCCAGGCAGCCCTGTCTACTCCGGGTGAACAAAGAGCAGAGCAACTTCTCTCTCGTGCTCCAAATGATGCAAAACATGTTCTCACCAATGTTGCCCATGGTGGTTCTGCAGCTAATGGCCAAGAAAAAGCTGTTTTCTGATCTCCCTAGGGCTTGTGCCACTAGGGTTTTCAGGCCTTATGCTCAAATTATGCAGAATCTGAGCCTGTACTAAATACTGCAACAATAGGGACATATGGAAAGTATCAGTGATTAGTTTGCTACCAAAAAACCTATATTTAATCTGAGTGCAAACACTCAGAATTCAGTAATTCAGCTTAGTTATTCACCTCCCTTCCCACTTGGAGATAACTTTGGAAAAAATATTACTATTCATAATGAAGGTGCTGTTATTTTATCCAAATTTGAACTAAGGTGCCACCTACCAGAATTAATCAGGAGGATTTAACTGGGTCTATTGAAAACAACAGGTCAAAAGCAAATCTGTCTGCTTATATAACTGCTATGTTAAAGTACTCTATAATTAGATTTCTATATCTGCAGATATCAAAAAGGGGGTCATGGTCCTCCCAAGAAGTCTTGGTACTACTCAGCAGTTAACTGTCCATTTCTACTTTCCCAAACAATGGTGATTATAACAAGTACTCATCTTCAGTTCTTATGTACTTGACACGGATTATTCAGTGCTTAAAAATGCAAGCTGAATACTTTTTTTAATTATTACTATTAACGTTGAAATGTCTGTCTTAGGAGTACCAGGCTTTTTCAGGATAGCCAGATGCCTCAGCCTTGCAACAAGAGGGCAAGAATGAAGGAATGAGAACTTCCCACACAGTAGGGGGGATGAGGAATTTAATTTCTAATTGCAGACACAAGTTTCTCTCTTCACTGCTAAGTACCCACTGCAGAGAAGCAGCAAACCACGACTATTCTTAAAGGATTTGTTTGGTGGTGGGCAGATGCAGGCTTTAACTTTAAAGAGGGAGAAATAATAAATATTTTAAACCACCCACAAGTAGTTTGTGAAGAGCAGTTAATGTCTGTTCAAGCTACAGAGGATGCTTCAGAGAGAGAAGGCCACTGGCAATTTGCCCTTCATCACTTGCACAACTAGCACTTCAAACAGAAGATGCTTCACTTATCTTCCTGCAGTTACATCTGCCAATATAATTTGTCCATTTGGAATAGAGAAGTGCCTCATCATCAATGCCTCACTAAGTATTAAGAGCTGAAAACTCTGCCACGAAGCTCTTGAAATGCAATTTCTCTTACTTTAGCAATAAGAGTTCAATCTGCGAATTTTATGCCTTAAGATGTTAAAGATTTCCCTACTAATAACACACAGGAAGAGAACCAAACTGGAACAAGCCAAAGCCTTTGACATATTCCAAGGGGCATGCCTTGTCAAGTTTACCTTATATCCATCTCTTGTCCATGTGGCTGAGATATATATGGATAAAAATGAGTGGAAGAGCATTGCATCAACTGCCTTTCAGAATCAGTTGATTTATATCCATTTCTTTTTTCTTTTGCAGGCACGAGATTTATATTTATAGAGCCTAGAAACTTAAGACTGGCTGAGGATTCAGATCTCTTCTTGCAATACCGGGAATTGATGTCTGACAGCTGACAGTCTGCCAAGTGGAGGTAAGCACCTAACACAGTTTCTCTCCCTTGGATTTGGTCACTTCAATATTTTGGGAATCTGAATTAGAATAGAGGCTTTAACCTGCTCTGGCTCAAGACAATTAAAGCAAGAAATATTGCAAACTTTCCCTAAAATGTCACCAAGCTCTCAGAGCTAAAGGAACGTCTGAAATGGAAGGGAAGGGACACTCAGAGAAGTTGCACTGAGGGAAGCTGTAGTTTTTTCAGCAGCTACTAGAGCACAGTTTTCAAGTGGTATATTACAATCCAGCCATACAGTCCACAGGCCTGTTTGCCCAATGCTCAGGACCCAAAGTCATGACAACAAAAGCTCTGGGAAGGTGGACACTTATTCCTGGAGTTAATACCCCTGTGATTTTTGTAAGCTTGCCTGTTAGGTGACATTTACAGTTTTGGTTTGGTACAGACTTTGAACCTGTTGCTGATGACTTTTACATACACAGTGGAATTCCTCAGGGCTATTTGGAGAGCAGAGGAATTTATGCGTTACTGGGTTTGACCCCAGTAACACCTGTGGAATTGAAATATTTATTTCCAGAGAGACTGAAGTGTGTACATATCTTCGTATCAATCTCAGTAAAAAGGAGGCAATGACTAGGCTGACTATATATATGACCTTGCTTCCAGATTTGCAAAGCATGCAGAAAAAAAAAAAGTTTAAATCATACTTCATGATGCCAGGGACTTACAAAAATAAAATGAAAGAGTCAATTTTGATAAAAGAAGCTCCTGCACATGTATAGAAGACCAGCTGATAAAGTGCGTGCAATTCCTCAACGGGGGAGACGACAGGCATGTTTCAGGTTTCTCACATCCTCTCTCAGGATCTACCTCCACTTGCTCCTACAGCTGTGCTTTCTCCTTTATAACATCACAAAATGCACTTGAACCTCAGACTCCTTTTCCACTTACCTGGCATGAAGTCTACTGTTTCCAAATCACACAAGCTTACAGCAGGAAAGCTCTGGAAGGAGTGAACATAATTCTCTCCCCCTGCTAAGCATACTGGCCTCAAATTGCAGAACAAGACCATTAAATAAAGTAACCCAAAGCCTCCAATCTGAAGCCCCTTACCCCAAACCAAGGCAGCCTTTGCACTGAGCCCACCCATCACTTCCCTGGACTATACCCAAAAAGTTTTACTGTGTTCACAAGGTAAGTCAAAACATTCCAGAATTAAATGCAAACTACTTTGGAGACTGTTTAGGTGGTGCAAAATTTGGCTCAGATTATGAACCAGTGAAGCCATACCTCACCCCTCATGTTTTTTTAAATCATAGATCAGTCTACATTGCAGCCTAATAACAAAACATTTACATGGTCCTTAAAGTATAACATGAAACTACCTTTATTCTGGTTGTGATTCATACATACAATTGAAAACCTCTTTCAAAACATTGCTCTTTCACCTGTGAATCTATTTTTCTAGTGAAGCATATATAGGACTGAGGACTAGTTTTTCCCCCAAAATGTATGCACATACCTAGTGGATGTACCTCTTTTCTTGAAATAATTTCTGAATTATAGCATATATTCTACTAAAAAGAACAAAGTGCAGAAATATAAAGATTGAGTGACTGACCGACTGCTTTATTCAGCCAGGTTATCACAAGACCTAAGGAAACACTTCAATGGGTAAGTTTATCCCTGTGTGTCTAAGCTTATCATATCAGCTGGTTATGGTTAGAATCTCATTCCAAAACCATCCTGTCATTGAAATAAATGTGTCCCATAGCACAGAAAAATGACTAGATGTGAGAAGACAGTGTGATATGAGCATGTAGACACCAGATGGATAATGTAGCTCTGAGCATCGTAGAACACAAGTGAACACTATTTTCCAAATTTTCCTTTCCTTCTAGTGCATTGAAGGTTGGAGGAGAAAAATAACATAAATTTTTGGTTTTCACCTGCATTTTAACAATTTGCTGTGAAGTTATATGGTGAAATTTTTCTGAAATTTCAAGTTGTGTATGGTATCTTTTTAGAATGATGTGACAAAATTCCGTTAAGACTTTTCCCCACATTATTGTAGTTCCTTTATTACCAGA
>VXBB01015073.1:3370-20137 GCA_013399915.1 Illadopsis cleaveri
GAGCTTATTTTAAGCTTCTGTCCTTGAGATTGCAGCTCCCCAGCTTTGCAGATGGCTTTTGAAGTTCAGCCTGAGTAACAGGGTTATTCTGCAACTGCTGTAGTTGCTCTTACATATCCGTCCCTGGCTCAGCTCAGTACCATTTGCATCCCTCTGGCCTTCAGTCCTCCTGGTCTTGTCTTTGACAGCCCTTTGAACTTGTTGCCTGTAGGAGCCCAGAGTTTCTGGGGCTCCTTTCCTCTCCTCTATGGTTGCTCCTCTTCTGCCACACACACCCTGATTCCCTGCTGCCTGAGTGGCACCGCTGTGTGCTCAGGTCCTTCCCAGCTGCAGGAGTATATGCACTTTTGGGCTTGCTGCTCCTGGCCTTGATGCTCCCAGATCCCAGCAGGTTCCCTCTTCTCCAGGTTCAGCAACCTGGGTGTGCTCCATGTCACCAAGAAGAATATGATGGAGATCATGAAGGAGAAGCTGAAGCAGCAGAAGATGCGCAACAGGAGCCAACTGCTGACAGGTGAGGGCAGCCTGGGGACTAAGTGGGCCTCAGCACCACGGGCTAACAGCTGGGGGCTGCGCTTAGTGTGGGGCTGGGGTGGGTAGGAAGGGGACCTGGAGCACTGTCCTCCCATACAGCCTGACGGTTTGTCCCCCTGCCCTGGCAGAAGTGGAGCTGCGTGAGATCGAGCTGGAGGCGAAGGAGCTGAAGAAGGTGATGGACCTGAGCATTGTGCGGTTGCGCTTCACCGCCTACCTCCGGGACAGCAGTGGGAACTTCACACTGGCCCTCCAGCCTGTCATTTCAGACCCCATCCATGACAGCAGTGAGTGCGGGGCCAGTCCAGGAAAGGGATGGGGCAGGAGGGGGTAAGGACTTCTGCACAGTGACTCCCAACACCTCTTGCTCTGCAGAGTCCCCCGGGGCTTCCAACCTGAAGATCTCACGGATGGATAAGACAGCCGGCTCTGTGCGGGGAGGAGATGAAGTCTACTTGCTGTGTGATAAAGTTCAGAAAGGTAAAAGCCATTCTCTCCAGATGAAACTTTCTGGAGGGGCTGTGGCAGAAGAGATCTGGGGCTCCTGGGTGGTCAGGGGTCTGTGTCCTTGGAGCCTGTTTGGGGCAAGGAGACAGGCGGTGCCAGTGCCACTTGTCTCCCCAGATGACATTGAGGTGCGTTTCTATGAGGATGATGAGAACGGCTGGCAGGCCTTCGGGGACTTTTCTCCTACAGATGTGCACAAGCAGGTACAGGGGAGGTGGGGAGTGTCCTGCTCTGCTTCAAGGCAGATGAATGCCCTGTGGGGTGAGGTAGCCCCATCCCCGGCTCCAGGGATGAGCAGAACCTTATGTCCATCTTGTCCTGCCCACAGTATGCCATTGTTTTCCGCACACCCCCCTACCACAAACCCAAGATCGACCGTCCTGTCACCGTCTTCCTGCAGCTGAAGCGGAAACGGGGAGGGGATGTGAGTGACTCCAAGCAGTTCACCTACTACCCAGTGGTGGAAGGTGAGCACCACTCAGGCAGGCATGTCCCCTGCTGCTGGGGCTGCCTCTCACTCTGCTGCCCCTCTCTCCCCACAGATAAGGAAGAAGTGGAAAGGAAGCGCAAGAAAGTCCTGCCTCAGTTTCCTCAGCACTTTGGCGGTGGCTCGCACATGGGGGGGGCCGGTGGGGGGGCCGGGGGCTTTGGCTCTGGAGGAGGTGAGTGGTGATGCCTCTTCCCCCTCCCCTCCCACGTGGCTGAGGTCTGGCCCTGGGGGCTCCCTTCTGCTCACCCATCCTCTGTCTTGCCCCGCAGGTGGGAGCCTCAGCTTCCCATACTCCCCTGGGCTGACCTACAACAGCATCTACTCACCCGGCCCCCACCCAGTGGGGAGCTACCAGGGGGGTGTGCAGATGAAGGGTCCCGAGGCAGAGGGGCCTGGGAGCGACAGGAAGGCACCTGCAGAAGAGAGCACGTACTGCAAGGAGCTGCAGAAGCATGGTAGGAGACGCTGAGCTTGAGGGAGGGCTGGGACACATCACTCAGGAGAGGAGGCATGGACTGGGGACCTTTTGGGGTTGTGTGCTGCTCTCCACACCTGGTGGATGCAGAAGGGTGGATGAAGCTGCCGCTCCTGGAGGTGACATCCTGCTTTGCCCCCCAGCCCAGCTGTGCCAGCTGTGGATGCTGGCTCTAGCCCGTCGCAATGCCCACGCCCTGCTCGACTACTCGGTCACTGCCGACCCCCGCATGCTGCTGGCAGTCCAGAGGCACCTGGCCGCCTCACAGGATGAGAATGGAGACACGTGAGCACACCAGGGGTTTGAAGGGAGAGTGTGGGGATCTTCTTGTCTGTCAGAGCCACTATGGGGGCTCTGAGGGCAACAGGGAGTACCTGGAGAAGCGTGGAGCTGACCTAGGGACCATCCCACTCTCTCTGCAGGCCTTTGCACCTCGCTATTATCCATGAACAGACAGCTGTGATCAAGCAGCTGATCGATGTCATTGTTAGCATCCCCAGCCAGCAGATCATCAACATCTCCAATAACCTGCAACAGGTACATGTTTTTCAGAGCAGTCAGTTCTCCTCTACCTGGGAGTAGTTCCTCACTCCTATTTTCCAATCCTGGGGGCTCCTGTAGCTCTGTCTGGCTGAGGGGAGGCTGCAGATCTGAACAAGTTGCAGCTACTGGAGAGAATGGTGGTGCAGGACTTGGCTCCTCTTATGAGCACTGCTGAGGCTGTGCTGCTGTCCTGCAGACACCACTGCATCTGGCAGTCATCACCAAGCAGCCCCAGGTGGTCCAGCTCCTGCTGCAAGCCCGCGCCGACCCGACCTTGCTGGACCGGTATGGCAATTCCCTGCTGCACCTGGCACTCCAGGCTGGTGATGAGGAGATGCTGAGGACGCTGCTGGCTCACCTGGGCTCAGCTGCCCCTTATCTGCTCCGCCTGCCCAATTTCCATGGTGAGTGTGGCTCAAGGACGATGGGCAGGACCCCAGTGGTGCCATCATGGGTTTGGCCAGAAGGCTGCTGAGCCTATCCTCATCTTGCAGGCTTCCTGCCTGTGCATTTGGCTGTGAAGGCAAAGAGTTTGGCTTGCCTGGACCTGCTTGTCAGGACGGGAGCAGATGTGAATGCAGTGGAGAGGCAAAGTGGGAGGACCCCACTACACCTGGCTGTGGAGATGGAGAACCTGAACATGGCTACCCACCTGGTGAAGAAGGTATGGAGTGGCTGGTATAGTGGTGGCTGTGGGACAGGGATGGGGTGCAGCTTCCTACAGGCTCCTGGCAGAAGTGGGGGCTCCCCTGAGGCCTTGGGGTGACAGGGTGTAGGAGGAGCAGTGCCCAGGCAGCCCATCCTCATGGCCTCACACCTTTCTTAGCTGGGAGCAGACATCAACAGCCGGACTTTCGCTGGGAACACCCCCCTGCACTTGGCTGCTGGCCTGGGCTCCCCCACCCTCACCAAACTGCTCCTTAAAGCTGGTAAGACACTGCCCTTCTTCCTTCCCTCCCCATAGCTCTGGCTGCCTGTGCTGGGTGTGCCAGGCACAAGGTCAGACCCATGGGCCTGGCTCATGCCACCCTTTCCCAACAGGAGCAGATGTTTTGTGTGAGAACGATGAGCCCATGAGCCTGTCCTCGTCAGAGGCCAGTAGCGACACAGACACTGACCCTGAGGAGCAGGAGCTGGCCATGGATCTAGGGGAGCCAGCCCTGGCTGCAGAGCACAGCACCAACTCCAAGCTCTCCACACAGGGGCATTGGCAGGTGGGGCACAGGCAGCGCCGCTGCCACACGTCCCTGGACCTGACTCGGAGCCAGAAGGTGTGTGGCACAGCGGGACAAACTCTCTGGGAGTGTTTCTGTGCAGGCCACGGCATGGATGGGGCAGAGCTCCTGTGAGGATGCCTGTGCTCCTCCATGTCCTGCAGAGATCCAAGGTGTGAGGAGGCAATGGGGGATCTGGGTAGTGCTTTGGAAGGTTGACACCCATGTCTATCTGCAGGTGCGGGAGATCTTGCTGCAGGCCTCCCAGCAGGGGCCCGAGGCAGAACTGCCCACTGCCCCCCAGCCAGGTGAGCAGCCCCTTCCCCTCCCATCCCTCCAACTCAAACGCACCACACCTAGGCAGGGTAACATCCTCCCAGCAGCAAGGATGGGCAGCCTGTGATGGGGGCACCTCTTTCACACAGGGAAGGTCCTGTCACTGGACAATGAGGCACTGCAGGGGCTGGAGCAGCTGCTGAACCAGGACTGCAGTGGGTCAGACTGGATCGAGCTGGCCAAGCGCCTGGGGCTGTGCAGCCTCGTGGAGACCTACAAGGACACGCCCTCGCCCAGTGTCAGCCTGCTGCGCAGTTACGAGGTCAGTGCCTGTTTGGGGCGCCGCTGTCCCCCTTGCCTGTCTGGCCATCAGCCCTACTCAGTGCCCTCTCTCTGCAGCTGGCAGGTGGCAGCCTGGGGGGACTGCTGGAGGCACTGGACTCTATGGGGCTCCACAACGCCGTGAGGATGCTCCACAAAACCGAGGCACTGGAGAAGCTGCAGAGCACAGGTACAGAGAGCAAGGGCTGGTGGGCAGGGTGTGTCTCTGCTGCCCGGCTGTTGGCCCAATGCTAACAGCACCTGGGGATTGCTTTGCAGAGCTGAAGGAAGACAGTGCCTACGGCAGTGAGTCTGTGGAGGAGGAGCAGGCACCCACACTAGCCCTGAAGCCAGGAGGTGAGCTGCCTCCCAGCCAGCAGCCACAGGTGCACTGAGGAGCCAGCCAGCAGCCCCTGTGACCACACAGGGAGCTGCATTGCCCTCTGCCTTGCCCACACAAGTGCCTTCTGGACTCAGGGATGGGATGCAGCTGGCTCCTGCCCGTCTCTGCTCTTATTTAATGGTCCCTCTTCTGAATAAAAGGACACAGGTTCCATCAGTCTTTGCCCTCCCTCTCTCCAGCCCCAGCCATGAGCTGGGCACTAACCCCCCTGAACCCTGCTTGGATCTGAAGTCCGGCAGCAAGGAGACAGCTGCCAGCCCCTCCTCAGCATCCCTTGGTGCTGGGGCCGTCCCCAGCCGTGGGGAAGAAACCACAGCGCACCCAAGAAGTGAAGAGTGAGTTTTACTTCAGTAACTGAGAGAAGCTGTACAAAGGTTTTTTTCACCCCCCCTACCCCCCAAGCCACCTGGGGCAAGGGTGGATTTTTTTTTTTTTTTGCAATAGACTCAAAAGAGCAGAATAAAAAGTTTTGACACATTCGCAAAGTCAGTGCTGAAACCAGCCAGGTCCCAGGCGGCTGAGAACTGCACATGTGCCAGCCCCTGGTCACAGCCCTTCACTGTACCTGGACCCCTTTCTGGACAATCCTGCAGCCGTGCTCCATCAGTTGCACCTTGGTCTGGATAGGCATCCTTCAGCCCACTCTGGAGTGGTGAGGGCTGCCCCAGCCTGCCCCTCACCTTGGCAAGGAGGGAGCCTGTTGCTGAGGAAGGGGCTGCACCACTGCAGCACGAGGACTGCAGCACTGCAGACAGGCTTTGCTGGCAGCATCTGAGGCCCCAGCCATGCATTGGAAAAGAGATGGGAAGAAAAGCTGGCTCCAGCCTGTGCTGGACCCATAGGGCAGGGGGACCCCCATATCAACCCTGGCTCCAGGGGTCACCACCCCACAGGGAGTACTTACACACCACTGTCCACCATGCCCTGGGTACGATGCTCACACCCAGGTTGCTGCCAACAGGGCCAGTCCAAGCTGCCAGCAGTGGGGGTGGAAAATGGGGGTCATGAAGCACCGGTACATCAGCCTCCTATGCAGCCACACGTGCAGCAATGGGTGCTGCCATCTCAAGGCTGCCTCCTTGGTACTGGCAGCCACAGGGCTGTCTCCCCGAAGGGTTGCTGGTGCTGAAGTGGAGCTGGGGAGCAGGCAGCAGCAGTACACACAGTAGACTATGCTTAGCTTGCTGCAGGATGGGGGCGTGGGGAGCTGGATCGCCCCCTGAGTCCTTTTAAAAAACTCCTTCCCCCAGAGTGCAGTGCCTACAAGATATGGCTGGATTTGTGGTTTTGTTTTTTTTTAACAGTTCCCAAAAAGCATCAAAAGTAGCCCCTCAAAAAAACCTCCCTGGTGGTCAGCTCGATCTGGTACTAAAAAGTGCAAAACTGTATCACAAAAACTGTTCAAAAGTTGTAAGAAAGCAGGGAGGGTGCAGAGGTGATTGAGGTGGCAGGGAAGGGACCAGGTGCTGTTGCCCTGGCTTCCTTGACCACCAGCCCCAGGAGAGGGGACAGTCTAGGGCTGGCCCCCTCCCATCAACCCCCATGGCACAATGGAGCTGGAGAAGCGGCCACTGGCTTTGTTTTTCTGCGTTTGTCTTTTTTTTTTTTTTTAAGCCATTGAAGAATTGAGCCCAGCAGATAGGTTTCAGTTGCTTTCTCTCTCCAGGGCAGCAAGAGTAGGTCCTGCAGCCAAGTGCAGGACAAGGAGGGGCTGGAACAAGTCTCATGGGGCCAGGCAGCTCCTGCAGGCAAGGACTGGGGACCGTCCTGCTCTGCCACTGTCTCCAGTGGAGGGGCCATGGCCCTGCATGGCTGGTGCTGGCAGCTGCAGTAGGGCTGTCACCCCCTGCAGCTCGTGCCGCAGACATGGACACATGCAGGGTCTCAGCAGGCACATGGCCTCCGCCCCCGTGCCGGGGGAGCAGGAACAGAGCTGCAGTGCAGGCAGCTGAGGCCCCACACTTACGACTTGTGGGGGTGGCCGGGGGGCTGGCGGCCAGCGCGCTCTGAGACGTTGCGCTTCACCTTGGTGGTCGTGCTGGAGGGCTCTGCGTTGAGTGAGGGGCTGGAGCGGGACTTTTTCAGGCCATCGTCCTCCCCACCCGCTGTGTCAAAGAGGGTGGACTCAAAGGCTGCCAGGTCCTCGGAGCCAGCCTTCAGCTTGGCCCGCAGCAGCATGGCATAGGTGCCATAGCGTGATTTCTGAGGAGCACAGTGCAGCGGAGAGAGAGGTTGGCAAGCTGGGTACTGTTTTATGGCCAGCATCCCTGCAGGGGGGGATGCTCAGGGTCCCTCCAACCCAGCCAGCATCCCGGGGCAGAGGAATGCTCGTGGTCCTAGACCACGGCAGTGGCAGTGTAATTCAGCTGATGGGATGGGTTGGTCCCATCGCTGAGGATGGCCAAACAGGTAGGGGCAGAGGGCCTGAGGGCAGAGGGGGGCATCTTCCAGCTCACCTCAAATTCCAGGTACTCTTCTTTCTGCTTTAGCTCCTCATACTCCTTGCCTTTCACCTTCTTCTCAGGCAGTGAGGAACGATGCTCAAGCAGCTCTGCTGACATTGTCTTGAACTTGGTCTCATGGTTCTTCACCTGCTCCTCCTGGGAAAGGGTGGCACCATGTCAGTGCCCTGCTCTGTCCCCCTGGTAGAGTGAGCTGGCCAGGGACAGAACAGGTTTTACCCCTTCTAAGAGCAGCCAAGATCTCAGCTTCTGCTGCTGGGTTTGATTTTTTTTTTTTTAATGACAGGCAAAATCACAGGCTCTTGGGGGCAATCTGCTCTCACCTCATAGGGGGGCTGACTGCAGTCTTAAAGCAGAAGAATTTAATCCCTCTAAAACTAGGCTGGTGGTTTTTTTAAATCCTTTCTGCTCTATGAATAACTGCCCTGGTATGCACGAGTGCCAGCTAATCCCCCCAGTCAGTTGCCTTTCAAGGTCCCTGGCAGGACCTTGCAAGCCATGAGTGGGACCACTTTCTCCTCCATGGTCTGACCATCACCTGACTCCAGCCCCACTGCCAGGAACCAAACCTCACTGTCTGCCCCCAGCCTCAGTACTCCTTTTCTCTGTCTCCCCCTTAGCCCTGCACCTCACTGGGGAGGCAGGTGGGTGCACGGCACTACACAGATCCCTCCACAGGGGAATGTGCCACTGGCAGATCCAGGGGTTTGTCCCAGGCTCACCCACACTGGGGCCCACCTGAGACAGCCTGGTGCAGGAGCTGGGCAGCAGCGGGCGGCTGAACTTCTTCTGGGAGCCGATGGCTGCGGGGAAGGGGGGCGCAGAGAACATGGCTGCCACCACGTTGATGCGCGTGATCCACGAGTGCATCTGTTCAGGGTTCCTGAGGAAAAAGGCCAAAATACAGGTGGGCTCTCTTTGTCAAAGACAGAGGGATCTGCTCTGCAGATAAGGTCTGAGTACCCCTAGGCCTGGCCCTGGCCAGCCATGGCATCTGGGACTCTACCCACAGCTAACCTGAGCCCAGCAGGGTAGGAAAAAAGAGCTGGGCAAAGCTCAGCACTGACACCAGGTCCCTCTCCTTCCAGAAAGGGCCAGGACAGGAGAGGGCAAGGTGGCCCTAAGCCCCATCCCACCCTACACTCAAGTCAGGGGAGCTCCTGTGCGCCAGCGTGGGGCCCACCCAGGGATCCTGAAGGACTCACTGTGCTTGGAAAAGGAAGACCCTCCAGTCAGCTGTCCTGAGGTAGAAGACATTGGGTCGCTTGCTGTAGTCAGATGCTCGTGTGGCAAGCGAATGGTGGATGCTAATAGCATTCTTCAGTTCTTCTTCTGCCAGTGCCTTCCCTGGCTTATACTCCTCCTGCAAATCATGGGGTGTTTCAGAGCCAGCTCAGGGATGCACCCCACCATGAGTCAGCTCTATGAGGTTTCAGGAACTGCAGATTAATGCTGGCTGTGGCAGGGCTTGGAGACCACCCTCCACCAGGCAGCTGTGGACTCTGCTTCCAGCTCATGCTATACTCCTGGAAAGAGAGTATGCACAATCCAGGCACATTGGCTTGGCAACAGCACAAAACAGCACAGGAGGCTGTTCCCCATTGCTACCAGTTCCCTGTGTGTGAGCAATCAGGGAACTGGATGTGCAGTCCAGCTCTCTACCCAGGGGAAAGACCCTGGTGCCCCTCTCTTCCCAGCCAAGCCCCCTGCATGCAGTGCTCTCAGTTAGCAGCACCTTTCACTGCCCAAGCTGTACTCAGGCACCCTGGAAACAGGGATGCCACCAGGGCCCCAAGCAAGAGCTCAGGCATGCAGGGTGCTGAGTCTGCCTAGGTCAGGCTTCGCCCTCTCTCACTGCTGTGGAGGCTGCTGTGACCCACTCTCTGGACTGGGGACAATCCCTCTCCCTGGTGTGGATGTGGGTGGTCCTGCTGCCTACCTTCTGCAGGTAGAGAATCATTCCCTTCAGGATGGCGTGGAAAGGTTTCCAGCCCCGCTTCCCTCGGGGTGCTGCCGGGGAGGAGAGAGCAGCTCAGACATCAGCCTCAGAACGGAGCAGGGGGGGAAAAGCCACCCCCCCAGCCTCTTCCAGCCAGCCCTGCCACAACGCACGTCACCCCACCCCACCCCCGGGACGGGCAGCACGCCAGCACTGTCCCCGTGCACCTGAGCCCGTGCAGGCCGCGTGGCTGGCAGATGGTGCTGCTGGCAGGGGGGCTGCTGCTGCCTCCCGGGGCCAGCGCTGTGCTGCACTCCCCCTGGTGCCCCCCCTGTGCTCCCTGCCTTGCTGCTTGTGCTCAGCCTCGCCACTGCCCCCATGTTCGGGCATGGGGACAAGGCAGTGCTGCCTGCCAGGTAACGCTGGCTCTGAGAGGCGGCTGCATCTAATCACATCTAGGCAGCATTAGACGGCCAGGGCTTAGGAAAGATTTTATGGGGAATATGGTGAACGTGCCTGGCAGTGTCCAAGCAGCTGCAGCCTGCTGTGTGCCCTGTCTATCACACCACAGGACACTTCCCTTCATCCACACAATCTTGTGGCAGGGCTGCAACACTGACACCCCACCCCACCACCCTGCCTGCCCCTTTCTCAGCTCTGTGGGCAAGGAGAGGCTTTCCAGCTCCTCAGCCTGAGGGCTGAATTATGCCTGGCACAGCCAGCCAGACAGGGCACTGATGCTGGAGGTTGACATGAAGCTACAGACGGACATCACATAGTGACTCCTGTCCTGCTTCCCATTCAGTTCTGGAGTTCACTGGTGCCCTCTTGCCCCAAGTGCTCCCCATGGGCTCCCCAGGCACCTACTTTTCTTGCAGTCAGGATCAGCGTGGATCTTGCGGACTAACAGCCCGTGCTTGTAAGTGGCAATGCTGGAGTCCTGGGAAAAGTCCAGAAAGGGGTTACTGCAGCTGCTGATGCGCTTGATGGACTTTGGGTTGGGATCTGCCAGCTCCGAGAGGGACTTTCTCAGCTCCTCCTCATCTCTGCCAATCAGATTTGGGTGGGGAAAGAGTTTGTTACCTTTCTGGGGACAGCAAACACAAAGTTCCCCACTGGTCGGTGCTACTTTTAGGCCTGGCTTCTGAAAGGGAAGATAGGAGCAGCAGGCCAGGATGAGCAGTCTTCCATCAGCATAGGTGAGCATCCCAAACCTAGCCATGCCCGTGTGCCCCTGTCCCTCTAGACAGCTGTGGTGCTGCCTGGTCCCTTGAACAACAAGGCATTGGACTTTTGCTACTGATTCAGGGTGGTACCCCTGCCTGCCTCAGGGAGTGAGAAGCCTTTTTTGGGTGGGGGTGCAACAGATGCCAGCCAGGCTGATGAGCCAGAAGTGATGGAGGAGCAGTACCCCAAGGCTTGGCACTACCACAGCCCTCCAACCCATGACATACAGGCTCACAGGTCCCCAGCTAGAAGGAAGGAGAGTATAGAATGGACCGTCCCCACAAAGAGAGACCCAGGCTCTGGTCCCCACATTTTAAGGCTGGCAGCCAGACCACAGGGCCCAGAGGCAAAGGGGTGCAGGGAGACTGTGGTGGGAAGGCCTTGGGCAGTACCATCCAAGGGCAGCAGCAGCTGTGGGCAGGATGTAGGCAGCCCACTCCCACCGGTCACAGCCCCTCACTATGGGCAGGCTGCACCAGTGCCGTATCCCCCTGCCTACAGGAAGATGTGGGAGCCCAAAGCTGCTGCCTCCTCACTCCCTCAGCTGCTAATTAAACCCCTCAGCATCTGCCGGCGTCTCCATGGCAGCGGTCGAGCACATCGCTCAGCGCTGGGTAGCACCGGGCTGATTAATCCCTGCAGCGCAGGCGCTGCCACTCCTGCTGCTGGAGATGGCAGCTGTGGGCGAAGGTGCAGGAACCCTGTGGGGCCCCAGCACAGCCACAGCACCTTCAGAGCCTGTCTATTCCCACCCTGGGCACAGCCACAAAGGCACAAACCCAGGCTGAAGCTGCAAGAAGCCAGCCTCAGGTGGCTTTCCCCCAGCAGGCTGGAGAAGGGGCCCCATGGCAGTGCTAAGAGCAGCCAAGGGGTACATTGCCTGCACCACAGCCCAGCCCAAGCTCCCTCTCCTTCTCTCATCCTCACAGGGGCACTTGCCCTGCAGCATCACAGTTTGTGTGGCCTCTGGGGCTGGGTGGATTCACTGCCCACCCGGTGCCATGCAGCAGCATCCCCCACAGGGGTACTTACATGGCCCACTGCAGCTTCTCGTTCTTGATGGAGCCATACAGTGCCTGCAGAGAGAAGAGTGGGGGGTCAGCAGGAGAGCAGTGCCAGGCTGGGATCTGCTCCGTGGAACAGAGGAGTGGGCACGCCAGACTGGCTCAGGGACACTGGAGGTTAAGGTAAGGCCATGTCAGTTTGTTCCAGTTCAGCCCTGTTCTGGCTAGGCCAGCCAGCTGACCTCGATTTAAGGTTACAGACACCTCGTCTTGAGGATCACAGAATCTGCAAACCTCCCCACACCCCTGAGAAATGCTGGGGATGGCCCTGGCATTTTGCCCTCTCCTACCCTTTGTTTCTACCTGCCCCTGACAGTGCCACAGTGTTAGCAGCATAATGGTGAGGCACACCTAACATTTCCAAGTGCTTGGGAAAGCTGTTTCTCCCTATTCAAAGGTGTTCCAGGCTGGTAAAAAGGACAGCCTTCAGGAGGCCTGAGCCCAAGGAGAGCAAGCTTTTGGGGCAGACTTCATTGGTGCATGCCTTCACTCTGCTCAGTGGAACCTCAACTTGCTCCAGGTCCTCCAGAAGCCCCATGCCACAAGAGACCACAGCCAACAACTTCACTGCAGTCAGCCACCCACCCTGGGCTGGCAGAGACCAGCTCATGGCAGCACCCAGCACTCCCTGGCAATGCACTGCTCCCACAGGAGCACACTTTGTGAGAGACTTCAGCATGGTGCTGGCCCTGCACTGGCATGCTGTCCCTCATGAGGCCCTCAGAGGACCTAGTCCTCTTGGCTGGTCAAGGCAGGTGCTTGGAGTGGCTGTGGCCTGTCTCTACCCACTCCCCAGCACTCCCAAACACTTTTCCCTCCTTGGAGACCCAAACACCACCCATCTGAGCAAGGCAGGGTCTGCTGCCTGTATTTCTGCACAGGAACAAGATAAGCCTGCCTGCAGCAGGATACTCAAGGGCCCCACTCCCAAGTGTTTGTCCATTTTGAGCTGGGTGCAAGCCAGCAGTGCTCAGCACAGCTCTGCAGTCAGGGAGGCTCCAGAGAGGGTTTCAATACAGTGCTCACAGAGGGCTTCAGAGCAAGATCTGGAAGACATCATCCTTGGAGGAAAATAATCGAGTCTTGCACAGGCTGTTCATGCAGCTGTCAACATCCATCACTGGGCTGGAGACTGCTGCTGAGAAACCTTGCTGGTGGCTGAGAAAGTACAGCTGGAGGCGTGCAGGGGCCCGGGAATGCTGGCCAGCAGACAGGCCCCAGCAGTGTCTGGGGAAGGGACATCCATCACTCCCAAGAGGGGGAGCAGCCAGGATGGAGCAGGAACCCAGCTCCTTCCACACTTTTCTGTTGAAGAAATGCTGGCATAGCACCAGCTTGTTTCTCAGAGGAGGGAAAGGATCGTCTCAAACTAGCAGCCAGAAAGTAGGGTTCAGTTCTCTCCTGGGAAGAAAGGAGACCTATAAAGTGGTAATGGCCTCAGAGTCTGAGAGCAGATTTGATCCCAGACCCATTCATGCAGTCCCAGTGCCAGAGGAGCAGGATGCTAACCTGTGAGCTGGAGGTACCCACCAGTGGGCTGGCAGCAAGGCAGCCAGAGGAGCAAAGAGACTTAGAGAAGAATCTGGGAGAAAAAAAGCAATCCAAAGCCCTGCAGAACATAATCTGGGAGCAGAGCAGGGGGATAAGCAGGATCTCAGAGCAATGTAGATGATAAGGTGTCTCTATGGGAAACAGAAGGAAAGGGATCTTACTCATTGCCGTGGATGCATCTGAAAAATGCTGAGAACCAACAGACACAAAAAGGAGACTAAAAAAATGGCACATAGTGGGCACTGGAAACAAGAAAAGCACCTCACGAAGAGCAGGCAGAATGGCACATGTGGCTTGGCTTCCATCTGGCTCATTGGTGATACATAAAAGTGTCATCTCCCTGCCCCAAGGAAGGGAGATGTGAGCCAGCTGAGCAGGGATTTTGCATTGCTTGAGAGGACCCCAGCCCCGTGCAGGGCTTGTGGGAGAATTGTTGCTAAATGGTGAGTGAATGACCCAATAGAAGATGATGCTCCAAGAGTAATTTGGGATGGCAGAGTGCTGGATAACAGCCTGAGTTACAAGAACCTGGGCTCTGGGACTCTTGGTGAACTTCAAAGGCTGAACTGCCTTACGGCTTCAAAAGACTCCAGCTGCCCTGCTACAGGCCCCAACAGCATCCCACCAAGCCCATTTCCAGCAGGGGCTGCCAAGTACCCCACTGCAGAGACAGGAAGCAGGGTCTGCTCAACACTCCTGTGCAAGGGAACAGTGAGAGGCAAACAGGAAAACTGTGGGATTGAGAGGGCAACTCAAAGCTTTACATCTACACTTAAAACCTGCCAAAATTCTGCTTGGCTAAACACCAGCTCCAGCCAAGACCAATCGCAGGTACAAAGCTGGTGGACTCAGCCAAAGTCCTAGCTGAGGATATGCATTCCAGCCACAAAGCCCATCCTGCTGTTCTGGTCCTGTACCAGAGCCACTGCCTGTCAGTCCACAGAATTCTGGGCTCTTTGGTGCACAGATCATTTCTGCTGGGGAAGTACAGGTGACGCAGGTTCCTGAAGCCTAACTCACAACCACGTCAGCAGAGACCAGAGACACCAAATTCATCTCTCAGCAAATCCTTCTCTCCAGACTCTCTTTGCTCCGTGGATTCATTTCCCATGGGCCGAAAGTACAGTAACTCTTTGGCATCTCTGGGCTTGTAAGAGAAAGCTGGGCACTGGCCACATGCCACTATGGATGACGACCCCAAGCATGGTTGGGGTTTTTTCCCATCGCTGGGTTATGAGCTCACTGTTGCAGCATGCCAGGCCAATCAGCCAGCTCGGCCCTAGACATGCGCAACGCTAAAGAGACCTAGGAATGTACTGTCCCAGTGGGATTTCTAACTGAATCAACATCTTTCTTTGGTGCTTTCCCTCCCAAAAGCAGGCTGAGAGGCTGTCCGTGAGTCCTGCTCTACCAAATGTCTCAAGGACAGTTGAGGGGCTGCACTAGAAAGAAGCAGGTGGCTCTGATGTTCTAGCCCAGCCACAGGGCCAGCCCTGCTGGGACAGCCTACGTAAGCAGGGTAGGGATATGACACCTGCCTTCAGCTCCTCAGCTCAGAGCAGAGACAGGATCCAGTGATGGTCTGTGGAGCTAAGCAACAAGCTGGCCTGAACAGAGCTTTGGCATAGGACTACTGAGGGCTGGAGCCCAGCACTGAAGTAACAGGTGAAGGTTGAGGCAGGAATTTCAGCACCCAGATGAGGGTTTTAACCCTTTCTAGAGTGCCTCTTTTATGCATCATAACTCTTATGGACACATCCCCTTTCCAGTCTGCTAGTTCTTCTGCTAAACACAGTGCTCAGCTCTCCACACACCAAGATGCCCTGTGCGTATCAAGGCTCCCCTTCTTCTTGTCAGCCCTGTGACCAGCCATGGGTTCATGACATTCAAGACAGACTTCACAGCCACCAAGCACCCTCCCTGCAGTCATTCTATCTCTTTCTGTGACTGACAGCATTTAAGTATGAAAGCTCAATTGCTGTCAGTCCCCAACTTTTCCTTAGCAAAACATCTTTGCTACACCCAGCCACAAAGCTCTGTGAGGGCCCCCAGGTATGCAGATGCCCCAGCTGCACAGAGCCAAACAGCAGGGTAAGATCAGGGCTGTATGTCAGATGGAACTGTACCTGTGTCAGGTCCCTAATTCACCTTGGCAGCCCACCCTCCTCCCTGCATCTCGTGCACCTCCACAGCAAGCACAACCCATGCCCAAGAACAACTCATCAGCTGGCACATAGCAGCCCTGCTGCGTACACCGCCGTGTCCCTCCCACCCACCCCCTGCTGCAGAGGGGCTCCTGTGTGCACACAGAGCAGACTGACTTGGGGACAGACTTTTTTTCCTGTAGAATGGGCTGCCACGGGAACAGTCTCCTGTGCATCACCTTCCACCCTGCTGCAGTCATGGGTGGGAGCAGGTGACAGCTACCCATCCCGGCCCCACACTTTTGACTCAGTAACACTGTAAGCTGCATCAACCTCTTTCAAAATATTTAAACCACTCCCTGCCCAGGCAACTACCACCCCCAGGACAGCAGACCCTTCCCAGTGCAGCCCCCCCAGCGCGGGAAGCAGCGACCGAGCATCTCCCAACTGCATGTTTCCATCCGAGTGCGTCACAACTTAATGCTGCCCCCAGACCGTACTGCGCTATGACAGCACCGCGGCTTGGCATGGCCCCGATGGCCTTGCCGGGCTGGTTCTGGCCACGGGGGCAGCCCAAGTAGCTCTGGGGTAACCCTGACTACTCTGCCCCAGCCTACCTGCTAGGTGGGGGGCGGTGTGGGCTCTTTTCCCGCTACTACACCGGAGGCAGGCACCCGACCTAGGCGCACTGCGCCCAGAGACAGCCTGTTCGCTTCTTCCCACCTAGGACCGATGCGCACCAGCCTAACACCTCTGAAACGCATGCTGGCTCACAGCGAGCAAGCTCCTGGCAGTAAAAAGCCCNGAAACGCATGCCGGCTCACAGCGAGCAAGCTCCTGGCAGTAAAAAGCCCTTTTTTGTCCAGGCAGCCACTCCTCCTTCTCAAACTCTGCTCGGCTGGGAGCCGGGGCTGCGGCGCGACCCCTCCGCGTTGCCTTGCGGCTCTCCCCGACGCTCAGGTGGGTGCCAGTCTGCCCTGGCTGNCAGCCCAAGTAGCTCTGGGGTAACCCTGACTACTCTGCCCCAGCCTGCCTGCTAGGTGGGGGGCGGTGCGGGCTCTTTTCCCGCTACTACACCGGAGGCAGGCACCCGACCTAGGCACAATGCGCCCAGAGACAGCCTGTTCGCTTCTTCCCACCTAGGACCGATGCGCACCAGCCTAACACCTCTGAAACGCATGCTGGCTCACAGCGAGCAAGCTCCTGGCAGTAAAAAGCCCTTTTTTGTCCAGGGAGCCACTCCTCCTTCTCAAACTCTGCTCGGCTGGGAGCCGGGGCTGCGGCGCGGCCCCTCCGCGTTGCCTTGTGGCTCTCTCCGACGCTCAGGTGGTGCCAGTCTGCCCTGGCTGGGCTAGACAGGGCACGGCGCAGTGCAACCCCTGGCAGAGAGCCCGCAGAGCCTGTCACTTACGCTAAGCCGTAGGGCAGGTCCCAGCGGTACGGCTCTGTCCTGGATTCCTCTCGCAGCGATGTTTTCGAACAAGCACTGCTGCCAGACCACGGTAAGCGGCGCAATGTCACCCAGGTCTTGTCGCGCTCCCGCTACCCCCGTGATCGGGGTGGGATGGCGGGGAGGAAAAATCCAGGTTTGGGGACGGGGACCCTCGGGCGGAGGGG
>VXBB01015073.1:20819-40647 GCA_013399915.1 Illadopsis cleaveri
AGCAGAGAGAGATGGGGCTGGCTGCTCGCTACATCCGTATCAGGGCTGAGGCTCTTGCAGCGGGCGGGACGGCGACTGTCCGAGCACATTCACCCGCCCATGTCCCCGCCGGGGCGCAGGGCGCTGCGCATCCCCCCGCGGCGCCNTTCTTCTTGCGGCGGCTCTGGATGCGGCTGACCACCAGATCGGTGTAGAGCACCGGCTTGAGGGTGCGGGAGCGCTGGGGCCAGCCGTAGCAGAAGGTCTCCACGCCGCGGTAGTTGCGCCCGTANGCATCCCACCTGGGGGGACAGCATCCCTGACGCTGATGCCACACGAGTGGCCGGAGCTGCCTCCGGTGCACCAGCTGGCCGTCCCTGCCTCCTTTCCGCGGAGAGCGGGAGCAGGTGGCTGTGCCCTCCTGGGGGGGCCGCCGTGGTGACATCTCCCGAGTTTCAGGGGCCAGGTGGCACCTCCACTCGGTTCCAGCTGGGGAGGCTTCAGAGCTGCTACTGCAGCCCGGCCCACACCAGGGACCTACAAAGCCGGTAGGAGATGGGCCCGGTGGAGATGTGCTCAGACTTTCCATCTTCAGTGCCCACCCCACACTTAAGCCTCTTGCCTGTCCCTCCCAGGTCAGGCCGGAAACATCAGTAGCTACAGTCACTCAGCTGGTTATAGTCAGGACAGAGATGCTTCAGGCAGTTGCTCCTGTGAAGAAGCAAAGAGCTGGGCATCCTTGCAGAAAGCACGAGGATCGATGCGTAATTTAGTTAGGCTTGACTGAGCAGGAGATGCAGCCAGTGGAGAGGGGGAAATTTTCCACTCTATCCTGTTTGGCATAGTGGACATTTGGCGCAACCTGTGAAGGAGGGGGCACGGATGTCTGGCACATCAGATGTACTGGGCTGCCTCTGAGGCCCGGGGGAGCCACAGGAGACAGAGGCAGGGCAGCCTATTGCTCCCAGGGGGGAAAAAAAAAAAAAAAAATAAAAAAAAAAAAAATAGCCCGGGGGATTAGACTGAGCAAGCGTTCCTGTGATTATAGCTCAGAGGTGGGAGCCACGGCTTTCTTCCCACATTGCTAATCACTTACCCAGCACTCTGAGCGTCTGAGCCCTGCTGTTGTGCCTCCAAGCTGGAAGGTGGGGGCCCATCCTACCTTCCTCCCCCGAGGACCCGACTGCATTGTCAGGCTTAATTCATTAACATCTCTGACGTCCTCTGGGCTCCTAGGCTGGAAGGCAGCACAGATTTGGCTCACTCCTGCAATTGCTAAGCAGTGCTGGTGAGAAATGGGGCCCGATTTGGCCCTACTATTGTTTCTGCCAGCCAGTGAAGCACAAGGTTAAGCTAAGAGAGTAAGGAAGATGGGGATGAGGTAAGGCTCCACAAAGTGATCAATCATATAAAGGTCAAATCCACATCTGAAATGTAACAGACAATCCATGACGGTGAGTGAAATCCCAGGGGGCCTGGGCTGGAATCACGCTGTCAAGAGAAAAGCAACATCTCAAGAGCTAACCAAAATATCACCAGCTCCAGGATGTCCTGCTTCCACCTCCTTCCTTGTTGCATGGGCAGCTGCTGTCACATTGCCACAGGAGTTCAGGTCCAAGCCTGCAGATATGGGCATCTTCGGGCACAGCATTATATGGGTTCTTATATCTCTGGCATGGCTCCATGGCTGATAAGGGGGACATCTCAGCTGGAGAGCTGGGCAGCTCTGCCTGCAGAGTATAGTTCTCCAGGGGAGCTTTCAGAGACAGAGGAAAGGGTTTCCAGCAGTAGAGCTGGTAAGGCAGCACTGCCTCAGTTCCAGCAGCAGTGCTGTGCAGGGCATAGTGAGGCACTGGCAGTGAGGGGGATGTGATGCTCAGCTGTGAAAGCTCTTCAAGTGTTTTCATTGCTCCTGCATAAAACTGGGACTGTTTACATGTATTATCTAGTAGCAGATAAAGTTCTCGTCTGACTCAAGCTGCCACATGCTCTCAGGCATCATGCTGCGTTTATCTTGGGACTCCCTGCAGCCAGAGACAAGGGCAGTGCTCTGGCTCCCTGTGGGTTTATTCCTGATGCTGCCCTCAGAGTCACAGGGGATGGTGGCCTTGTGCCCCTGCAGCCACCTAGGTCCTGCCCTACTGCCCCAGTTCCCTGGCAGTGAGTGCTTTGGGTGAGAGGCACCTCCAGCTCTTCCAGCTCTGAAGTCCATGAGGTAGCAGCCTGTGCTATCTACCCAGGCAGGCTTGGAAGAGCCCCCAGGACCTTTCTTCTGTGGTGCTGGAGCTGCCCAAGACCTGGCCTAGACCTTTGGGAAGCTCCTGTGAAGCCTGCCAGCCCTTCCCCTCCCCTTACCCTTAGGAAATGCGTGTGCTCCTGGAATGCTAAAATTATCCAGCCAGCTGTGCGGCACGCTTGCTCAGGAGCCTCAGTCCCCAAGCACAGACTGCCAGCCAGGTCTGCCAAGGAGGAAGCATCCTGCTCGGGGTAACAGGGCTAATGCAGGTTGACACAGGGAGGGCAGCAGGAGACCCTTTCCCCATTTGTCTGCCCCTGAGCCTGTGCAGGGACCACAAAGCATCAAACAGCCAAAAGCGGTGGGCAAAAGGGAAAGAGTGTCTTCTCTAGATGAGCTGGCTAAGGCTACCCAGGAGAGGCACAAGAACCTCTTGCCAGTTCTCCCCCCAGCACAAGCCAACAGCACTTTCTCCATCTCACCTGCCCCAGAAACCTACTCCCCCTTGCATGGGCAGGGGGTTTCCAAAGTGGAGTGGTGCTTCAGGTGAAGAGGAGCAGCCTGCCCTGCCTGAGGTTCCTCACACTGTGTTTCACTCCCCCTCCCCAGCATGGCTCCTGCACAGAGGCAGCTGAAAAGCGGCGGTGGGAAGCACCGCAGCTGCAGAGGGAGCAGGCCATTTTTAGCAGAGCAGCCTCCCAGCTGCTGGGCTGCCGGCAGAGCTGTGCGGGGCCGTGCTGCAGCACTGCAGCCTCCCTCCACTTCCTTACACCCAGCAAAGGTCTTGGCCCTTGCCCGTGAGAGAAAGCCTGTAGCTTCATGGCAGTTCCACACTGTCCTATTTCCCTCTGTCTGGGATCTGATGTGGTAACTTCATCTCATATGTTTGAACTGCTGGTGCTTTGAGAGCTAAGTTTAATAGGGCAATGCCTCAAGTGTGGGCACTCAACCACGGGGCTGTGAGGGATGCAAAGGGGGCACACCAAGAAGTCTGTGAAGCTCAGATACTCCAAGGTGCAGCACCACTGAAGGGTCAGGGTTCACGTTTCATATGTTTCCATCCATTTTGTGTGCTTAAAGCCTTTTCTGGAGCTGGGTTTAAAATTAGAGGAGAATTTTTCCTGAGTAACTCCTTTTACTGGTGAAGTGTGGGCTGAGAGGGAGGACAGCCCTATTGAGAACTGCTGGTAACCCCTTAATGATGGGGTGAGCGACACAGCCAGGAATAGACCCACAAAGACTGAAAAGGGAGCTCAGCTTTTCATCCTCTGTTGCCTTTTTTCATCAACCACCTCCCCCACGTTGTGGCTCCAGCACACTGTGGGAACCCATCTTCCACATCAGGAGTATTTGCCAACTGTAGCGCTTCACCATCAGCAGCAGTTTCTGCCTGGCAGACCCCATGGGAGCTAAGCCTATTCCCAGGGCCTGAGACGGGGAGACAGCAGCTCAGAAAACCCTCCTGAGAGCAGGTGATGCCAGAGAAGCACAGCAGTCCAAGACCAGAGGTGCTTGCTGAACACTCTCCCTGACCAAGCCCCTCTAGGAACTGGGTCAGGCAGGAAGAGGGCAGGAGTTCCCCCGTCACACCAGCGTGGTGAGTTCCCAGCTCTGAGGTTTTAACCTCCAGCCCACTCTCCCCATTGCAATGCCTTGCCCATGTCACCTCTGCCACCAAAGATAGCTCCAGTCCCAGGGCCTGGCCAAGTTTTGGGTCCAGTTCTCCAGGGAGTCAGAAAGGGCTGAGTCAGGAGTGATGCCAGGAAGCCTCTGGCTGCAGCTGGTAAACCAGCCCTGGTAAGCTGCCCCATGTGTGCTCCCTTGCCTGCAATACAGGCACAGCAAAAACAACGAGGGAATCAGAACCCCAGGAAAAGCTCCAGTGTCATGCCTGGGGGAATGGAGCAGCCCATGTTCCCCTCAGCAAGGCAGGAGCACAACTGCAGGCTCAGGGACCACCACTGTTCTTTCAGGTAAATGCATCTCACATTCATACCATCTCACGTAGCCCTCCATGTGATCCAGCCCAAAACTCTCACTTCTGCTCTGGCTGCTTGGCCAGCCGTGGAGAACAACCAAATTTACCTTGAGCAGCTCCTTGGGGAAGTCAGTGCCTCCATTAAGTCCCTCCAAGTTGCCAATGAAGTCAGAGCAGGACATTCTCTTCCCAATGTTCTGGGGGAGTCAGGGGGAGAGAAACATCATGATTACCTTTGGGACAGAGGTCTTTGCTGGCTGGAGCAGGTCCCACAGCCCAGGAACAAACACCCTCTCTGCAGAGAGGTGAGGGACCAGCCAGGTCTCTGGAAGGCTGCTTGCAAGTATGGGGAAGCTGCTGGCTTTGCAGAGACTCCAGGAGTTTTAAATAGCCTCCTTTTTCAAAATTGTGTGCTCCCTGCTCCCAACAGCAGCTGGTTTTGGAGTCTCATTCCCACCTTCTTTTCCTGTTCAGTTTTCTTTTCTGTCCTCATTCCACCTCTACAGCTTTCAGCTCAGCAAGTCTCCTGCAAAGCCCTGCTCCCTCCTTCCTCAGCCCCTCCTCTAATTTAGCCTTTCTTGCCTCTCCTCACCAAACACATTAGGGGTGACCAGCATTTACGAGCCCAGCGTCCCATGCCTCCTGCTCATGTGGCACTGTCCTCACTCTTCCCTGAGCACCTACAGTTTCAGAGTGGTGAGATCAGACAGGGGACAGACTGGAACAGTGGCAGTGGTAACTTACATGTCCATGCAGATCTGTGTTTAGCAGCATCAGGGCGCATGTGAGGGTGTGGGCTCCGTCTGCAGCACAAGCACAGGAAAGGAATTAGAGCTCCCAGCCCAGCCCTGCAGCTGGTGCTCCAGTGCCTCAGCATCTTAGGAAGGCTATGGGGTCTCTGAGCCTCCAAGACAGCGCTGAGCCCCCTCCTCCCACCCTGGACACAAGGGGACACAGCAGTCACTGCAGTGCTGACAGCCTGCAGGTAAGTAGGCAGGAGGCTGCTGGTTCCAAACCTGAGCACACAAATTCCCTTCCAAGCCTGCTGCCCCAATAGCCAGGCAGTGATGCTGCAGCTAATCCTGCAGAGCTCCTAGCATGGCAAGGTAGGACTGACACAGCCTCTGCCAGCCAGGCAGCCCAAACCTCACCTATCCCAGAGCCAGCCCAGAGCAGACCCAGAAGCAAACCCATCCTGTGTGAATAGACACAGAAGAGGTGCAAAGACATGAAATAGTACAAAGTGGGTACTCCCACTTTGCTCCCAAAATGCTAGGCACACAGGTTTCCTCACTTAAATATTCCCCGAACTGAGGGTCTGAGAGCTGGGGTCTATTTGGTGAGGAGTGTGCTAAGTGTGTCTCTTGTGCTAATCTGCTCAAGGTCAAAATTAAGAATGTGTTGAGCCCTAATTACGTATCATCCAACCAGACCAGGCTTAAAAAAAAAATAAATCTAAAGCATCTGTCATTTGAGGGAAATGACATACTGGGGCTGTCTTCTAAGGCATCAGTATAGGCTCTCTGCCTGCTCTCTAATCTCAGTTTGAGTACATTCACTGAGCTGACAAACACACAGGCTCCCCTGAAACACACACATGCACACACACACACCCCCCACAGACAGGCAGTTTCTTACCTTCTGAAGAGATTGCATTGGGATTACACTCGTAGTAGCGCTGGGAAAAATGAGCCAGCACTCGCTCTCGCTCCTGCGTCTCTCCCATCAAGGCCAGCTCTTTTAGAAAGGACCTAAAAAAGCAGCAGCAGTGTTGGTCACACATGAAGCCCACTGCAGTTTCTGCAACTCACCCTATGCAGGAACAAAGCTGTGCTTTCTGCTTTCAAGACCTTCCTGTGTGCTGGATGAAACCCTGCTTTGCACATCCTTCCCTCCCTCCAAACCCACTGTGGAACTCTCCTCCAAGCCCACAGCACCATATCCTGCTGGCACATTGCAGAGACCTACAACCAATCCCAGGAGCCACACTGGGAAAAGAGGTAGGTGTAACAACAGAGGGATTTGAGTTCAAGACCTGGAAGGTCAGGCCTAGGTGAATCTGACAGTCATTCCACTGCACTGACCATTGAGTTAAGACCAGGAGTGTTTTTTCTTGGTTGCATGGCTGAGAGACCATCTTGGAAATCACACTCTCCCGTTTAAGAGGTAAGAGGATCTCCACGTAGGTGCCATGGGGTTTGCTTGCTCCTGCAGATCTCTGTGTGGTTGTAGAGCTCCAGAGGGCAGAGTCTGTTGGGACCCCACTCTGGTGGCCACGACACACACATGTACACATACTCATTTCTGACCTGAGAGCCTGATCCAGACTCATCCCTGTGAACACGAAGAACTTCAGGTATTCCCCTGCCACCATCCTGCTGAACTCGTTGCTGAAACAGAAAAGGGGGAGGGTGAGAATGGGATCGACCAGGCTGTGGGGACAGCCAAAGTTACACACGGGTTGGGTGGATTACAGGAGGCTGAGAGCTCCCCAGGGTTGCAAGAAGCATGCCAAGGACAGAGACACCCCACGCTCCCATGAAACTCAGAGAAGTCACCCACAAATTCACTGGGAACACTGGGCATGTAAGAGAAAATGAAGAAGATATAGAGGGAAGGGCCCAGTAGAAGTCAGCCAGCCACTCCCATGCCCCAACACCTTACTGACGCATCCAAGATGCAGCCATGGTAGGAAGGTACGAAAATCTGGATGTCTCCTAGGTTTTAAGACCTTTAGAGGGAACACCTGGTGCAAATATACCAGTCACAAGGAGTGGGTTTTGAGGTCCTGCCAGCAGTCCCTTGCCAGCCTGGTGCTCCACAAGGGCAGTGGCTACAGGTGCACTGCAGGTGCAAGTGAGCTCCTTGCAGAATGGAACATGCCTTCCAAATACCCACACGTACTTCTTCCCCAAGTGGCGAGCCACATCTGCTTTTTTAAAGCCATCCAGGTTGTAGAGCCTCTTGGCCAGGCGTTTGGCAGCCTCCAGGTCAGCCTTGTGTCCATTGGAAAGGGTGTCCGTGCTGCCCAGGGCCAGCTGCTCCACACTGTCCATCTCCGACTCTGAGTCTGAAACCAGCTGGCTCTGGGGGCGGTCGCTGCAATGGGAAGGGACACTCCACGTTAGCCTGCCTGCAGATCCCCTCCTTGTTCAGCTTCTCAGGAAATGCATCTTCCTCATCCTGCTTTGGAAACTAGCTACTCACTGCTGGGACCCAGGATGAACTGCACTGGTCAGAGACACTCTGAGGTCAGCTAAGGGAAGGCGTAGGAACACAGGTTTGGGAGGAGGGGTGGGGAGATGGAACAGCACCAGTGACCGACTGGACCAAGGTGCTCAAACCAACATTCATATTGGAATGTGCAAGGAAAGGACAACTACTCCAAAGTCCTCCACTTTGAACCTGTGAAACTGTATGTGTGGGCTTAGGCTCTGCCAAGCTAAGCTGTAGCAGAGACTTGGAGCAGAAACATGTACACATCACATGCTGTCCTACAGCTCCGTACTCATTTTTTGATCTCTGGACAAACTCCTTGTGCTGCTCTCAAGTGCAGATTCTACCCAAGACAAGACAACTCTAATTCCTTTGTTCACCTTTGCCCACCCACTGATTTCAAAGCACTACACAGGCAGCAAAGCCAAGGCAGAGAACAAAGGAAAACCCCCCTGGCCTCCCAGCTCACAGTGGAGCACAGTCTTCTCCAGGCTGCCCATCAGCTCTCAGCCCACCACGCCTTAAATGGCCATGTTAGGAGACACTCTTGGCTTGGCCCCCAAAGCAATCTGACTCAGCTATGCACAAGTTATCCCAACCAAAAGCTGGTTGAATCTAATCAACAACAAATGTTAAGCAACTCTGACCTCGCCCAAATTTTCTGGCAGCCTTTACGATGTTCCAGTCTGATTTATTTTTAAAAGTCTCTAATTGAATTTTAAGAGGCCTGCTCTCCTGAGCCAATTACCCAGGCCAATCTCCTTGAGGCTCTGCTTTTTTCAAGAAGGACGAGCCTCTTCCTGCTCAGCGCTGCCTGTCCCAGGGGAGCCCTGCACAACACTGACAGGCTGCCTCATGCCTCGGGGGGCTCTCAGGTGCCATCCTCTCTACCTTCCTGTCACCCCCAGCCAGCATGCAGCAGGAGAAGCTGCTCTGCACTCAAACCCTGGTGAAAGTAGCTCCAACACTGCAAGTCCTTGGAGAGATGTGCTTTGCTCGGACCACTGCTGAACTCAAGTGGTGCCAGGAGGTGATTGTGGTAAGACCAGGATGGGTGGCTGAGGCAGATCTGTGCCCACTTGGCTGCAGTCCTACCCAGGGAGACTACCCATCATTCCAAGGCACCCTGGTGGAAGCAGCCACAAGAGTGGTCACAAGGTCACCATGAGACCACCAGGTCTGACTCCACCAGCTCAGGGGAGCTGAGCAGCTTCCAGCAACACTGTCTGCATCATGAGCACACCCCATCCTGTGGGCAAATCTCCCACCTGCCTAAAACCTCTTCTCCTCCCAAAACAGCCACATCCAAAGGTGCTGTTGGCATGGGCCCTGGTGCCTGGCTGTGCCTTCACTGTCTGGCAGGGTCAAAGCTGCTCCGAGGGGTGCCTGACAGCAGAACAGGCTGGGTGCTGCTAGGCCAGTGCTGGGCACACACCTGGGCCCCACTTCAGCTCCTTGTGTGGCTGCAGTAACTGTGACCTCAACCAAGGACAGAGGTCACAGGCTCTTTGATTCCCAGAGGCAGAGGAGATTAATCCATCCCAGCAGCTATGGGTTGTGGTGACTGCATTTTTTTGCTAAAATCCTTATCTGTTATCACAAGGGCACAGGCACTGTCCCCTTTGCAGTCCAGCAGTCCCAAGGGTGCTTTTCCAGCCACAGGCTGAGCTACAAAATGCAAAGCCATCCCTCCAACACTCCCCATGCTCTAACTGCATCTCCAGAGCAGGTGGCTGCTCAGTTACCTTCTCAAAATCTTTTAATTCTTCTCTGCACCATCCCTAAAACTCCTGATATCCTTCTGGACCTCATCTATCCTGATGAGAGGTTGTCCTCCCTCACATGGCCAGTTTCTGGAATGCCCAAGACAAACCTAGAGCTCTGAATCTGCCCCCATGACCTCTCTTCCTAATCTATGGTCCTCAGCTTTCCTGTCTAGTGCTGAGCATCCAGGCATGGGGCCATTTACAAAATCTCTCTTGTCCTTCAATACCTGTATCTCCCTGCAGGGTCCCAACCTGTGACTACAATTCATGCCTTGCTTTTTGCAATGGGCATGCAGGGATCTCAAACCTTGAGTCTCAAAGTAGCTCTGCCAGTGGAATCTGCTGCTCCCTCCCTCACCAAGTCCCAGTATTGATTTGGTGTTTTACAGCAAGTATAACCTTGCTCTCAGGATGAGGCACTATTCAACCATGCCATGAAATGGGTTTTTTCCTAGCACTCAAGGCACTCTCATGCAGTCAAATACGAACAGTCAGCCTCTGTAGGCTCAGTATGCCCTCTCTGTGGTACCTATCTGCCACCACTCAAAGCCCCAGTTGTCTTGGAGAACATGCAGCTTAAAGACAGAAAAACAAGAGCCCAATTCTCAAGTAAATGGAGAGCAGAGCAAGAGACGTGTCCATGTCTGAGGTAATTGAGGTTATGCTAATTTTCTCACCAATGAGCTAATTGCAGGTCTCAGGGTGAGGGTTTTTTGGTGTATTTAGTAAAGTGACATTTCAGTTTGGCTTGAAGAAACACTGAGATAATATTTTTTACATAAATACACACTTAAGGAATAAAGATCAAATTTGACATTACGCAAGTATCCTCGGTGTGGTTGAAATAAGTCATTTCTGAGCAGACACAATGCTAGCTCATCCCTCTCCCTGCTGCCACCGCTCATGTCATTGGGAGCACAGGTCCCCCTGTCACCCCAGAGGTATTTGCCAGAGCCCAGTGTGCTGCAGTGAGGCACATCTGGGGGTCTCTGCAAGGAAGGCACGTGATCCAGCACAGGGCTCAGGGCTCACCCTGGGACAGAGGCTCTTCACTGACCACTTCCCACCCCAGCTCAGCAGAAGGACTTGATGTGCTCCCTACCCTGGAAAACTGCTGCAGAATCACAGTCCTGCTCAGAGCCACCCTACCAAACAAACTGCTTCTTCCAGGTCAGATGGTTCTCCAGGGCCCAAATGTTCCTTCTCAGGGCCAAATACTCCTTTCCTGGAGTTGGATCATCCTCTCATCCCAGTATTCCTCCTCTAGCTGACTGCCTGGAGTCCAGAAGCAGGAACCACAGTACCTTCCCTGACTGCAACACTGTGTGTCACTGCAGGAGTCCTCACATCCTCTCCACCTTCCCACCATCAACCAAACTTACTTGGCACCATGTTCACTCAGTTTTCCAGCAACCAGGAGCAAATCTTCTCTCCTGGATGTGGAGCAGCAAGAAGGCACTAGTTCTGCAAAGCCAGGCCCAAGGGGCTCACCTCCACCTCCCAGATGACAGCAGAGATGTATCTGCATGGTGGGACCCTTCCTGCAGCAACAACCTGTTCCCCAGGAGCTGGAGGGTGCTCAGTTGAGCTCTTGCACTGTCCAGGTCCATCCTGACACAGTTCCAGGCAAGACACCTGCTGCAGGAAACTCCTTTAAACACAATTTAAGTACCTCTTGCTCCCCACATGAGGCTGGTTTCATCCTACACCATGAAGGGACATGGCAAGGAGCCTGGTGCAAGTCCACAGGGGACAGGTGCATGAGGCAAAGTAGCACTCTCTCCTCAATTCTGGAAGGCCCACGTGCATAGCTAGATGCTCATTGCCTCTGCCAAGCAAACCAAGCCTGCCTAATGCTGCTGCTAAGAATGTACCAGACCGGATCTTTGGCTGAGCTAAATGAACGCAGCTCCCTCCATCGGTCTCAGTGGAGCGACTTTGATTTATGACAGCAAAAATCTGGGCCGGTTCATTCCTCACAGAATTGAAGTTAGGGCTGGGAGGACACTTGAAGGTCAGCTAGACCAGCCTCCAACCACAGGCATGGCTGACTGTGTTTTCTGGCAGCTCTGGAGTCCAACAATCACCCAGCCACAGCAGCACCCACCAGCATTACTGCTGACAGATCCAGATAGGACTGAACTTCAGGCAGCTGTGCCCCTCCTCGATCTTGTTTCTCTGCAGACTTCCAGAACCTCCCCTGCAGCACCAGCATTCTCTAGAGATGTCTATTTGTCCTCCATCACCCCATCCCACCAGCTCTTCTTGTGAAGGACACAACCGCTCCTGCAGAGGACAGGGACTGACACTACATTCCCGCTGAACAATTTCTGGTGCCAGCTGAGAGCCTTAAATATCCAGTTACTCACCTGCTGGATGGAGGGTGGTCTTCTCCCTCAGACACACTGATGCCATAGGGTCAGCACAGGAAAACCTGAGTGTCATGGACCCTTGGGCCAAGACCAGCCTCAGGGCTCTGAGTCAGATCCGAGAGCTGGAATCAATGCCTGACACACAGGGCTGCATCCCATAGGTATGTGCTGCTGCTCATGCCTCTGCAGGCAGACCTGCCATCCCTGGGATCCACTGTCCTTTATGCTATGGTGGGCTGATGTGTTCTTTGCCGTGGCTCCTGCTGCTCTTCACGGCTTGACACAGCTTGCAAAGGGGAAAATTCCCCCCAGGCTTGTCCTTTATTTCTTGCTGTGCCAATGCTTGTGGGGAGACCTCTTCATCCTGCACCCTAGCCCTGTCTCCCTACTGTGCTATCACCCCAGCCCACCCCATACCTCCCTTCCTCTATCTTCATCCTTTCCTCAATGTCCGCCTTCCTCTGTTCAGCTCTCAGCCTCAACATCCTGTATTACACCCCGAATCCACCCCACGGGGCCCCAAACTGGGCACAGCCCTTCAGGGCACCCTCACCAGTTTGCCCAGTGCTACCTGGGAGCCCAAACCAGCTGAAAGACCTGCGCTGGCCCCGGGAGGGGCGGGACACCGGCTCCCCGACCGCTGCAGTAACAAAAGGAACCTTATAAAGAAAGGCAGCGGGGCTGGCTGGCAGGCCCGTGCTCCAGCACACGCCAGCAGCCGCGCTCCGGCAGGGACGCAGCTCCGACTCCCGGCGCATCCTCCGCCCGGGGCGGCTGCCAGCCCCACGGGCTGCCCGCTCCTCCCACACAGCCTGAGCAGCTCCAGGGCCGAGCTCTCCCTCTAGCGAGGCTCCAGGCGTGCTGCCCTCCCCGTGGTCTCTGGCTCTTTTTACCAGGCGGTTTGCAGCCCCGTCTTTGATGTCGTTTCTGCCGCCTACCCTTCTTTCTGTCCCACCGCAGGAAAGCCCCGATGAGGTCCCAGCAGAACCGGCCTCGCTCGGGGGGCGAGTCACATCTCTTCCCTCCGCGGACAAACCTCAGGGACTGGCACGATTGTGCCCGGGGCAAAGGCTGGCTCCAGAAGAGGAGGATTGCAGGGAAGTTGGGCAGCTGGATTTCAGAGGGTTTGCACCCCCAGAGAGGTGCAGGTTGCCAATTTACATTCCTCCAGGGCTGATGCCCCACAGCCCACAGTGCCTACCTGTATAGGACTGGGCAAGCCAGGTGACCCTCTGGACACCTCCTTGCACCCAGCAGCTTGGCTAAGTCCTGCAATTTGGACCTGCAGTTGCAGAAGTCTGGCTGTCGCCACTGAAGCAATCTCTCTGCAGTCCCCAGGGCTGCCCCAGCTCCTGCCCCACCGTTTTGCCAGCACTGCATCTGTCCCTGGCTGGCCTCCCTGGGTTCACAAGGACTCTCTAGCCCTGGGGGGGCTCTGCCTCCACACATGTTCTGCAGAGGTCTGTCATAGCCACAGGGACAACCAGCTTTAACTGCATCTCTGTACCCAGTGACAGCAAGGGATCTACACACTTTCACCTCCTGCCCAAACCGGGTGATAACCTACTAACAGAGCTTATGCTGGGGATGTCACTGTGGGGTGTCCTGCTGTGGGCAGGGCAGGGAGGGGCTTCAGTCTCTGCTCCGTGCCTTTCAACCAAGCCTGCTGGAGTAGGTGCATGCAGCCCAGGGGAGGCCTTTGTAGGTCTGCACTTAGACATACTTCCCACATACAAGGTCAAGATAAAAGCATGGTCTTAACTATTCTGTGCTGAGGTACACCAGAGCCTTGGAGTAAGCAACAAGGCTGCATGACCCAAGGCCACTGGCTGTGGGGGACACCACATCAGCCCAGCAATGCAGGGGCATCACTGATTTGCCATTCCTGCCACTGAAGGAGGTGGGAAGTCACAGGCCGCAAGGCTGTCTCCAGCCCGGATGCTGACCCCAACTATTGCAACAGTTAGCAGCAAAGCTTTTGGGGACACAAGGAGGACAGCCGCAGGGGAGCACATGCAGGCCTAGACCCACTGGTGTTCATCACCAGTCACACCCTGCAGCCTGAGGTCACCTCTGCCAACCCTGAGACTGCCAGACAGTGTAAAGCATAGTCTCCCCCACAGAATCTCCCTGCCAGGGGTCCCCAGTCTACCTGTGGTGGTGGCAGTCAGTCTGTACTGCTTGTGGCCATGGACAGTGGTGAATGCCATGCTCTGGCCCTGCTGGCACAGGTGATGATGCACTAGAGCAACTGCAGATGTTCCTTAGCTCCTTTCTTCATCAATTTCCATTGAATACCCCTTAGTGGGAGAATTACAAGGATAAGCTCTGCTCAATCAGATCAGTCCTGCCAGGCATCAGGATCTTCTGGTTGCAGTTCATGAGAACCTTTGAGCAATTAGCCCAGCCACTTCTTCCTCAAACTACTTGGGAATTTTCAGCTTCATGGTCAGCTCCACTGAGAGTCTAGAAAGTTGGTAGCACCAGTGATGGGGAAGAGGAAACTTCTTGGACCTCTCCCTTGCCAGAAACCCCTGCCTCCTGAGGACTGATCCTGGCTGTCTCAGACCCTGGTGCCACATGCCTTCCCTCCTTCCCAACCTAGTTCCTGCTTCCAGACCAAATCTCCACTCCTTTTTCCTGCACCAAATGGCATATTCCAAGCACACCTGCCTCTCTGCCCACTGTTGCCTGTGGGACATTGAGGGAAGGCTCACTCCATACTGGGGAGCAAAGAGCTGGACTGCTCCCTGCTGGGGGCCTGCAGCAGGACCCTGCTCCTCCACACTTCATTTCTCACTGTCTTTCCTGCAGTTTCTGCTTCAGGCCACCACTGGAGCCAGGGCACCTGCTCACCTGCTGCAGGGCAGCATGGCAGATCAGAACAGTTCAGGACATGGGCAAGAAACAGGGCCTGAACTAGACAAAAAGAAGTGCTGTGCAGGGACCTACTGATAACCAAGGGAATAGTTTCTAAGCAAGGAAAGGTAGTTGCTTGGGACTCTGCATGCATGTGTAACAGGTGAGACTGGCAGTTATGGTGCTATGGGAAGCCCAGGCCTTGGGGCCCCTAGGCCAGGGAGCACAGTGGGGGCTGCAGCTGCATTTCCCCTGTGCTCCTCTGTCACCAAAGCAGAGGTACTCCTGCTGGAAGAGGAGGTGACAAGAGGCTCAGCAAAGGTGGGCTCAGCAAAGATCTGAGGCAGCTTGAGGGATATACAACATCCCTCCACAGCCTGTGTTGCAGCACTGCTCTGAAACCTGAGCTAGGAGGCGAGTACAGTGCCACAATGTCCTTGGCACTGCCAGCATGCTCTGTGCTCCACTGCCTGCAAACCAGTGAGGAATAATCTCTGTTAAGCACCTCATTGCTGCTCCTGCTGCCAGCTGTGTCTCTGCACCCTCACACCTGCCTGTGCCCCTGTATTGCCGTGCTGTGGTACAATGGCATCCCATGGACACTTAGTCACATACTGTCCTTTTGGTTTCTCCAGGGTGCTGTGTTTCAGTCTCTTGCCTTGGCACAGGAATAGAAAGCCAATTCTTCCTGGAGAAAGCACTGATCATGGCTGGATACTGTCACCCTTCACTGCCATGTGCCTCCCAGCCATGACAAGTTTGAGTGCACAGATCTTGCCAGGCCTCTGTGCTACCACGTCTCTGGCTTCAGTGTCTCAAAGAAAGGGAAGGCCAAACCCAGCTCCCCTCTGCCCCAAAAGGCCTTTGGACTGACCCAAGAGCCACAGAACTGGTGCAATATCCCACTCTCCTCTCTTGACTGCAGACAGCAGAGAAGATGCAGAGCTTAGATCTCCACCTGGCCACTCCAAGCTGAGCCTGCAAAGATGGCACAGACTGTGACCAGAAGTGACAGGTTCGGTGTGGAAAAGACCAAAGCCTGGAAAGTGGATGAGGGATTCAGGACGCTCATCACTGCCCTCCATCTTCCAACATGAACAAGGCTGAGGAGGTTCAGAAAGCCAGAACAACAGGCACAGGACCGTGGGACTCTTGCCTTTAAGAAACAAGTGGCTGTGGTGCAGATGGCAAGAGACAAAGTCCCCAGTAGGGAAACGTTGTCAAATTTCTACTGGTAGGCAACTTCGGACTGGCCTCTCCCTATACCATCACAGATTCTAGACTGCCTTGCAATGAAAACCACCACAGGATGGAAGTTCTGGCATCCCCTGCTTGCTTGGCTGAAGGAAACCTCACAGTCCTCCAGTACCTACGAAGCTGGCAAAGATGAAAAAATGAGTTGTGCTCCCATCAACACACCTACCACAACACCACTGGCCTGATCAGCCACTGCCTAGAAAATGTAGCACACGCCGTCCCAACCCTTCCCCAGCAACACAAGTTAGGCTCTGGCTGCAAACCAGACCTCACAGCATTAGACTCCACATCAAGTCCTAGTGGCCCAGCTGGACAGCAAGAAACTTTGGTCACTCACCTTGTGTTGGAGGCCAAGGGAGTGCCAAAGCTGTCCTCTGAGTGGCAAGGGCTGTGCCGAGTGCCCTTCCTTCGTCTCCCCTTTTCCTCCTCCCTCTCTGTCCAGGGGGCATCTGTGGCTGAACTGGTCCCAGAGTCCGGCTCTAAGTGAGCCAGAGGAGCAAAGTTCTCCTCAATCACCTTGGCGCTGTCTCGGATTTTTCCCTGTATTTCTGGGGTGAGGGTTGGGAGGTCAAAAGTGAAAAAGGTCCCATGGGTACGGGCTGGGGAAGAAAGGATGTCAATGGAGTCCAAGCTGGTGTAAGATGTGCCTTTGGCTCGATGGGACTCCATGATGTTCTCAAAATGCTTGCTGAAAGAGTCCATGCCATCCTTGGAGAGGCTGTGCCCTAGAAGGAAGGGCACTGGAGACTTGAGCATGCCCTGTGTGTCTCGGTCCATGATCCTAGAGGGAAAGAAAGTGAGAAGAACTGATCATTGAAGAGCATCGGAGCAAAACTCCCAAACAAAAGCCCACACACTGCTTCAGAAGGGAACTGAGAAGAGTAGAAATCTCTTCTGAACATCTGTAGACCACCAGGGAAATGCCTTGCCTGCCCAAAACACCATGGGAAACAGGACTGGGCTGGCCTCCCTCCAGACATATGCTTCTCCTTTAATGCGCCACAGACTTTTGTCCCTTTAGTGGCTCATCCTCATAAGAAGCTTATGAGATGGCTACTGCTCCCAATCACTTGACTTGAGCTTAGATCCAATAAAGGGCTCAAGTACGAGAAGCAGGATGTGGTTCATCTCCATTTCCAACCAAATCTGGAAGTGGCTGAATTTTTCACGAGCTTTCAGAGCTTCTATCCCCAAGAAGGCTCCTCCTGAAGCTGCTCAGGACAGCATGACACCTTCCTCAATGAACACTGCACTGTGGTCACTGAGTACTATGCTCAGACCATGACCAACACTCACCTGCAAGGTCTGCTGGCTGTTTCCACAAGGTGATGTTGAGTCCCAGGAGACGTGTGACTGAGCATAAAGCGGTATTAAGCTCCAGGGTTCCTCAGACAGCACAGAGGGAGCCTCACACCCATCTCTGGGCTTGGGGATCTGAGCTGACCCATGCCCTAGGGCTCATGATTGGTCCTAGCTCATCACTTGTCAGGGATCAGCCCCACAGAAAGGCCCAGCCTGTCTCCAGTGCTGGTCTGGATCCAACCCAACATAGAAGTTTCTAAACCCTGAAGCCCTGAGTGTTTTGTCCTGTAAATGAGGTGAAATACGGCCTGCCCACCTACCCAAGCATGTGACAACATGGATGTTTCCAACCCAGGGAACACAAGTGCTTCAGCAGTACAAGCACAAACACAGCCCTAAAAGCCTACTTTATTCATAAGCTGCTATCATTTTATTAAAGCAGCAGAGAAGCACTTGTTATGCCACTCTCTTCTCTGATTAAAGGAGAGGAACTGCTCCAGCCTGTCATAACATTTGTTATGAACAAACAGCTTCCTACAGAGGGTTCAGAAGATGCGTTGCTATAACACATACCAAATTATTTTCCCTCATTAGCCTTCACATGCCACTCAAAAATCTCACCCCAATTACTTCAGCAGGCCAAGAGCTGGCAGCTTGACTCCCCCAGAGTGCCAGCTGGTTTCAAGGGGAGTGCAGTGAAGCCAGACACAGGTATACAAGGCAGGGTGCAGGCTGGTCTCACCCATTCACCAGTGTTTCCCTGGCTCTGCAGCACCACGTGATGCTCTTACGATTCCTGCAGGAGCCCCAGGAGCTGCCATTTCTGAAGTGGCTTTTGATGAGGACAAGGCAGAAAAGACCTCTTTAGTAACTACAGCTATGCTTTACAGATCCAAATGTGCATTCTCCATCCTTCCCGCCCAGACCCATGCTACTAAACCAAGCCAATGCTGCTGATGATTTTGCACCTTGATTCCATGAGGAGGGCAAAAACTGTGGCAGGGAAGACAATGCCAGCAGATTGGCAAGGGCATTTTGGAAGGAATCTTGTTTCCAGGAGAGGTAGGTGGGCTCATTTTTGTGATCAAAATCACAAACCCCGGAATCTTGTTTCCAGGAGAGGTAGGTGTGCTCATTTGGTGTGATATTGCCACCAACCCACAGAAAAACCATGGCTGGTTTTGTTCACACCATCCAAGCTCTGGAAACAATGTCTTCACCCCAAAATATCAAGAACAAAGCCATTCAGCTCCAGAAGGATGTAGTCGCAGCAGCATGGGAGCAATATTGCCTGCTCAGACCCAGATGCTTCATTAGCCCCTGCTGCACTGCCCAACTCCTCCATGCTCTGCCCTGGTCCCCCAGGAAGGGTCACTGCACTGAGACCAAGCCAGACAAACCCAGCTGAGAGGAGCAGAGGACAGAGGGAAGATGCAGAAGCTGTAATCGAGCATCTCTGCAAGGGTGACAGGCAGCAGGAAAGCAAAGGTTTCCAGCCTTGAGCTGGTGCAGGAGAGGCAGTGAGCCTTCCTCAGGAGAGTGCCAGGCAGACGTGGAAGGGAAGCGGATCCAGGAGCCAACAGCGCCTCAGGCAAGGCTCTGGGTATGGGATCTGAGCAACTGGGTTTTTGATGCTGGTGGAGGGGAATGGACTCACCCCACTCTTCCTGCCTGCAGAGACATGGTGCTGCAGAGCCATGCCATCCCTGGCAAGGGGGAAGAAGAGGAGAAAATCTCTCCTGTGGCCCTCAGTGGTTTTAACTCTCTGCTAAATGCTCCTGTGACCCTCCAGACCCCTGACTCAGCCGTGCCCCACTCCTCCAGCTCCAGGCTTCTCCAGCCTGCATAGGCACAGCAGCTGCTGTGTGAGGATCCCAGCTCAGTCCAAAGAAGGTGAGACTGTTCAGCCCTGTCCAGCAGCCTGTAGCTTTATTCCTCTCTGAACAAAGCTCTTGTGCAGACCTGTCTCAGCAGCTCCTTGCAGTCCCCCCAGGCTCCTTTGCAGTAGTCCTCCAGTGTGGCAGCAGCCTGCTCTTAGGGTTCAGTGTCCTCAGTCTGTCCCATGCTTAGGCACAGCTACTGACCACAGGCACTGCAGTCTCCCCTGACTGTCTGCACTCCCCTGCCACATCCAAGCCATCATGCTGTCCCCTGCCCATCCACAGGAGCTGTGGGCACCTCCCCTGCTCATTGCCAGGCCCCTGCCAGCATCACGCCGAGTGTCCCCTCTGCAGGCCGAGCCTGGTGCTCCATGCAGGAGCATCACCCCAAGCTGTGGCTCTATGGCCACTTTGGGCTCTGGGACAACACATCAGAGGCTTGATGCAGGTTAAGCACATGCTTAAGCATTTGATGAGATTGAGACCATAACCATTTTTCTAATCCTCAACAAGGCTTGCCCTGTGGCTATTTTCTTGCCAACAAGCAGCAAGCACAAAGGCTCTGGAAAGGCTTCCCCAGCAGCAGATCTAAGGGCTTTTCTAGGCAAGGCTTGCAGGGAGAAAAGGCATCACTGCCTCCCATCAGCCCTCTGTGCTCTCGGGGGAGCAGAACATTCCCCAGCAAAGCCTTTTCTTTCTTATCACCCCAAGGCACCCATGCTGAGGGCCAAACCAGGCTCTTTCTGTAGCTTAGCCAGCACGTCTGCTGATGCTCAGGGAGGAAGGGAATTGAGCCTGCTCTCGCTGACAGGTCTCGGCTCTCTGGGACTAATAGGAACAAAGACAGTAAAAGCTTAGACTAGTCATTAGAGTCAGTAAATATAACTCTGAATATATTCAGGAAGCAGATTTGCTGGAAGAAGACAACATTTCTTCCATCACTTTTCATGTCTTGTTTGATTTGGTGTTGATTTTTTTTTTTT
>VXBB01015073.1:55785-69910 GCA_013399915.1 Illadopsis cleaveri
CCAGCTGCAGCTCGGGGGGCTCCGGGCTGCCGGGACCCCTCTGCCCCTTCCCTTCGCGGCCCGAGGCCTCATCTTCGCAGAGATGCTGAGCGCCCATTCCTCGGAGGGAGATTCCCTGGGGGGAACCCGGGCTATTGTTTCCCCCCGCGGGAAGGAGCAAGTGCCTGGTCTCTCCCCCTTGCAGGGTGCCCGAGTGGCCCGGCACTGGGTGCTGGGACTGGCTGACAGGTAGAGCGATGCTCGGACATGAATGCTGGGCAGAGCTACTGTGCGACTGNGGTAAACTGGAGAACTGAGGAACTGGGACAAGCGGTGTGCACTGGGGAACAGGGATAGCTGCGGGCCTGCAGCCACCGGAGTACGCCAGGGAACTGGGGCCATGGGGATCTGGTGTGCACTGGCAGTCTGGGTTAACTGAGGAACTGGGACAGGCGCTGTGCACGGGGGAGCGGGTCCGCCCCGTGAGCGGGGGCACCAGGGCCGGTGTGCGCCCCGCGCCTCCGGGAGCAACCTCCGGGAGTCGCTGCAGTGGGACCNCTATTCCTCGGAAGGAGATTCCCTGGGGGGAACCCCGGGAAGGGGGAAGTTCCTGGTCTCTCCCCCTTGCAGGGTGCCCGAGTGGCCCAGCACTGGGTGCTGGGACTGGCTGACAGGTAGAGCGATGCTCGGACATGAATGCTGGGCAGAGCTACTGTGCGACTGGTGCGGTAACGCTACAGCAGCTTCTTGCTACTTCGCTGAGGGACAGGGCCTCTTTCAGCAGCTGATGGAAAGCCCCACCCAAGCTCTCCTGGAGGGCACTGCGGGCAGGTAGACTCGGATGCCTGAGCAGTGAACGTCCCAGGCTGGGGAGGTGGTGATGCAGGCAGCAGGCATGTGCCCTGTTGATGTGCCTAGCCAAGGGGCTGTTCTCTATGGGCTGATTGTGGAAAATGCCGCTGAGTCTGAGTCTTTCTGGCTGTTCCTCCTAGAGGCACCCGGCAGTAGGTGTGAGCTGATCTTGCCTGGCTCCTGCAGTAGCCTGGCTCTCTGGTGTCTGATGATGAGTGTGACCCCGACCAGGGGATGCCTCCTGGACCTGCCCTGGGAAGACATCTTGGTTCCACATATCCTCTGTCATCTGCCGCTGCAGCAACTCCTGAGCCTGCAGAGGGTCAGCAAGTCATTCCAGTCTCTCATCCAGCTGTACCTGGCCAACATGCGCTGCTTTGACTCAAGCCAGGTATTGGATGGCTCTGAGGCTGGGGGAGGACACAGATGTCCTACTGCTCTGGAACTAACAGGGGAGTATCTATGTGAGGAGAAGAAACCCTTGGCAAGGAAGGTAGTTTCTGCTCAGGAGCTTAGGTTAATGGTTCAGATGTCAAACTGGACAGATGGGCTTAGGGAGGAGAGGTAGTGATTCAGGGCCCAGCAATGCCAGTGTCTTGAGTAAGAGGCCCTGGGAGGAGTAAGCCTGGAAACACCACCCAGGCCATTATGGGGCACTGGCTAGCAGAAACAAGTTTTGGAATGGCATATCCTCACTAAAGTTGTGCAGTAGGTTGGACCTGATGGGAGATAACTCTGTGCTTGGTCTTCTGGGAAAGTTTGTGCTATTCCTGGGAGCCACTGCCTGGGACTGGGAAAGCTTGGAGTAACTTAGCAGTTACTGTGAGGACACAGAGTGGTGTAGCAAAGAGATTTTTGGAGAACAGAGGTGTGGAGCTTATCATGAGTATATAAATGCAGGAGTGATGATGTGGGATGGAGAAACCAGAGTATCATCTAGCTTGTGGCAGTAGCCTTGGCATGAGGTGAGCAGAGTCTGATGGTAGGATTTGCCCTGGGATGAGGACAGGGAATGGCTTTGGTCACTGTTGTCACAGAAGAAGAGAGGAGGGGAGAGCGTATTAGGTGAGGACCAGACTTATCTGAAACCCCGGGGGGATGCCTCATTCTTCCTGGGTTCCCCACGCAGATTGGACCTGCCATCCCTCGAGCCGCTTTTGTTAACCTGTTGAAGGACAACGAAGTTCTGCAGCAGCTGGCACTCCAGAACTGCTCCGACTGGCTGACGGACCGGGAGCTGCTCCCGGTCATTGGGCAGAACCACCACCTGCACCAGATCCAGCTGAAGGGCTGCGCCCAGCTCAGCCGCCACGCGCTTGTGGCCATCTCGCTGAGCTGCCCCAACCTGCGCCAGCTGTCTCTGGCTCACTGTGAGTGGGTGGACAGCCTGTCCCTGCGCAGCCTGGCTGACCACTGCAAGGCGCTGGAGGTTGTGGACCTGACGGCCTGTCGCCAGCTGAAGGACGAGGCCATCTGCTACCTGGTGCAGAAGTGTGGCAGGCTCAAGTCTCTGTCACTGGCTGTCAATGCCAACGTGGGCGACGTGGCAGTCGAGGAGACTGCTAAGTGCTGCCCAGAGCTGGAGCAGTTGGACCTCACAGGGTGTCTGCGAGTCAAGAACGACTCCATCAGGTACTGAGCAACGAGGGGAGCCGGGGTGTGGATGGCAGGTATCTGGGATGGGGAGAGGAAGAGAACCAGAGAGGAAAGTCAAATTTCATCACGCTGAAAGCAATGAGAGCTTAGTCTGGGAGAGACGCCACTAGCAGGCCCTTCAGGGGAGGCACTGTGTGCTATTGACAACAAATTTCCCAGCTTATAATGGAAGGTAGGTCTGGGATCCAGATGTCCCTTGACTTTATCTCATACCACCATGGTGCTGTCCCCAGATAGTGCATGTATGGCACAGTCACAAGCGCTGGGCTGCTGGGATCAGAGAAGAGCATAAGTGCAGTTAGGAGTCCTGACTTACAACTTGCATGTGCTTTCTTTCTTGGCAGGGTCCTGGCTGAGTACTGTCCCAAACTGCGCTCACTGAAGGTCAAGCACTGCCACAACGTGGCGGAGTCCAGCTTGAGCATCCTCCGAAGCCGTGGGGTGGAGCTGGATGTGGAGCCTCCGCTGCAGAGGGCTCTCGTTCTGCTGCAGGATGTGGTTGGCTTCGCCCCTTTCATCAACCTTCAGATCTAGAACTGCTGCTGCTGGGGAGGGGGGGACTGACACAATGCTGGGGTCCCAGAAGGATGCCGGAACTGGCTGCTGTGGAGACGTTCAGAGGGAGAGGTCAGTCCCATTGGTGAGGCTGGCTTGAGTGGGGCTCACTCTTTCCTCTGGGGCTGTTTAGCAGCCACTGAGTGTTTGTAGGTGGACTTCCTTGGTGCCTCTGGGGAAAGTAGCTCCCTCTGCAGTGGCGTGGAAAGAGCGAGTGATTGCAGGAACACCATGGTGCTGAACAGGCCTTGGTCAGGCCAGCTAATAGATAGGATTTATTATTTGTTATATTTTAAATCTTTAAGTGGCAGCTGTCCAGAAAGCAGCAGAGTGTTTCATGGGGACTGTCCCCTGGGACGGGCCAGCAGAGCAGTGGAACAAACCAGGCCAGCTGGAGCAGAAAGAATAGCTACCACCCTCCTCTTGGGAGAGGGCAGGCCCCTCTGGGCTCTGGGGGGAGGGCAGTGAGCCTAGCTCCAGCCCACAGCCACTGGCTACCCTGGCACCAAAGGACTAGCATGGCCCAAGTGCAGGCAATGTCTGCCCAGGCCAATGTGCTGGTTTAGGCTGCAGCAAGGTGGGAGTTGTTTTCAGGGGGAACATCCTCCTAATGGCAGTTTGACCGACAGAAAAAATGCCAAACCTAGCTGTGCTGTCACTGAAAGCAGTTGGTCATTGTCATTTGTTTCTTCCAGCATCTGACTTAACATTTTAGTAGTGCCCAGGCCTGCTACTGTATTTTGCTCCCTGTTGTGTGGCTGGAGCTTTGGCTCTCAACAGTGGTGAGAAATGGCAGGAGCACTGACTCTGCTATCAGCTGGAGTTTATGGAGAGAGCTGCAAATTGTGTTGGCAGGGAGAGCCTAGCTCTGGAGTTGAGCCTAAGCCCTTTTATCCGCTAGGCAGTTAATCAAACAGCAGCTGCATCTTGAGAACACGATGAAGAGAGCAATTAGAGGAAGAGAGGATGACCCTGCTCCTGTCTTTGGCCCTCAGAAGGACTGAAGGCAGTATTGTAAAGCATGTGCATGCTCTGGCTGAACTACACACCAACTCAAAGCATCTTTATTAATACTGGCACTCAAAGCAACAGTGCACAAAGACTTGTTAAAAAGGTTGCTGCAAAAGCACATGCCACATCTCAGATCTAAAAATGTCCCATGCAAGGAATAGCAGAGAATGCCTAGGTCCTGGAGAGCCACTGTGGTGTGCTCCTGGGGGCAGAGGGAGAGCTACACAAGGAGTGGAGTCTCCTCAGACAGGTTAGTTGAGGAAGCTGAAAGCAGTGTCCTGGATTCCAGGTTAGTTCAAGTTAGTGGCAGGTGGAGTTGCCTCATTCCTAGCACCACACATCCATCCTGCCATGCCTAGCAGTGAGGTGGAAGGCTGAAGAGCAGGAGGACCTGGCTGTATCAGTGGAACTTGTACTTCCTGGCTGGTTTTAGGCTGATGTAGGTTCTCTTCATCTCCTCACTCTCAGGCTTCTTGATGTCTTTGTACCTCTCTCCTTTTGTGCTCACCACCTGGTTATCAATATAGCGGATCAACTTCTTGGGAGCCTGGAGAGGAAAGACAGTAACACCAAGTGGATGGACAGCCACACTGTTAGAGGGGGGGCAAGCTAAAGCAGAGCTGCACTATGGGAGGTGGGTGGGTGAGTGGGCTGCTTTACCATTGTCTGTGTTGGGAATCTTGGCCAAAACTGGGAAGGGTGCTCTCTCATGGGAGGGAGCAAGAGCCATGGTAGTCAGGAAAGGTTAGAACTGACAGTCCCTGCAGCACCTTAGCTGAGCTAATCTTCCCTCTTTGACTGACAGGTTCTATGAACAGACCTGCCTTTGGCCTGCCCTGTTGTTTTTTTGGACTTGCAGCCTGGGTTATTTTTTTTTTCAACCTTGGGACACTCAAACTGCTCTAGAGCTGGGCCTGCTTACCTCTTTGGGTGGAGCTGGCCGATGTGTTTTCTGATCGTCTGCACTATCCACCATCATGTACCTGAAACACAAGAAGCATTTAGTGAACACTGTAACATACATTGCCTGGGGTACTCGCGGCCTATGTCCCTTCTCCCCTGGCTGGTTTGTGGCTGTGCAAAGTGTCCTACTTGCCCATATTGCAGCTAGGAGAACTTGATGTTCCCCTCTGGATGAAATGGGCAAGAAGTATGTCATCCTTCTGGTGAGAGTCTATCAGGATTCTCCTGGAGTAGCGTTCTTAGCTGTATGTGAAGGCTATTGAAAACTGAGGTGGTTGAGAATGCTGATAGCCACTGCAGAACTGAGAGAGGTACTGAGGTCTGGTGTGCTCTACCATCAGGGCAGCTTTGTTCCTTCTCAGTCCAAGCGATGGCAGCCAGATGAGACATGGGTGAGATTACAGGACCAATCTGCTGCTTTTGCCCTGAATGATGGTGTTCCTTTCACACTCCTCCTACTACTTGACTGTGAAACAGGTCTGTGCTGGAAGCAATTTGATAAAAGCATCACCTCATTTCCTATGTAACAGAAACATCAGGGTCCAAGCATTTGCTTGCTGTACTGCTGAGTTGCTACTCTGAGATTTTGGTGCTGGTTTAGCACAGGTGACCATGACTTCTCCCTCAGTAGTTAGTATAGTTGCTCTTGTATATCTTCAGCTATGGCGATCTGCTTTCTGTACCTGTGCTTGAGTGATGCTTAAAGTACAGGATGTTGCCAAAATGTCATTAAAGTGAAGTTCTCAGAAATATAACAAGCTGGTGCTTTTTTGTTCCCTTGCCTGTCACTGAAATCTCTGCACAGGAGATGGGCAAGGACAGGGATTACTACTTCTGCCTGGATGCTGTTCTGCCTTGCTTTATCTTTCCTAGCCCATCAATTGTTTATCCTGTCCCTGGGGAGAATGTAAAGTGGAAAAGATGTGGCTGGATAGATGTGTGGAAGCTGCATGCCTGCATGAGGATACTCATGAAATATGAGATCTTAAAGCGGATCGATGAAACCACACTGTGGGCTCTCCCATTGAGAATTAAATGCTTTTAGAAATGAACACAGGTAAACTAATCTAAAGCTATTTTCATTCCCAAGAAGTCCATAGGAGGACTTCAGAGAGGTTTCTTTAAATGCATTGAATTCACACCTTTCGCAATTGAGATTTAATCCTCCCAGTGCTGTTGTACAGGCAGTCTCTTGAAGGTATCTTTAACCTTGTTTGGACTGTCTCCAAGAATGGAGGTATGAATGAGTTACTGTAGTTCTACAGGTCACCATGTGTTTGTTACCTGAGCTGCAGCATGATGTTTGTGCTTTGGACCTTTAACCAGGACCTCAGCTAACAGCATTGTGACTTATACTGTATCTATAGGAGGCTGAAACCTTGCACGCACCCAGTGCTGTGACCCAGCTGGTACAGGTAATGTGTTTCTGTGCCAGAGCTCTAAAAGAAACCAAACCTGTTCTGTTGTTCGGGTTTTGTGGGTTAGTTGTTGGGGTTTTTGTGTGTGTGTGTTTGGTTGGTTGGTTCTTAATTTTTTTTCCTTCTTCTTCGCAGCTGATGATTGTATTTGTGCTTAGATGTGTTCAGCTAATACCCACCCCTAGTTCTTTATAGACCACACAGTTCCCCAAACTGCTACTTCTTAATTTATTTGGAGCAAAACAAGGGGTTCTTTGCTGTTGGGTACTTACTTCTGTAGGATGACCTGTTTTAGTTCATCGTGGTTGGGTGTTCTGCGGGGCCGTGCCAGTTCCTGGGAGGAGACAAGTTGGTGTGTGAATAGCACAACAATAGGGCATACAGCTTACCTGCTAGCTCAGTGAACCCAGCTGCTAGTGGAGTACTCCAACTCATGGGGGAAGGAGGTGCCAGCCACAGCTCCACTGGGGTCCTGGCTTCGTTGTGGGCACAGCCCTATACTAAGAGAGCCAGAGGAGGGAGAGGGGCTGTCGCTCTGCATGATCCTCCTGGCTTATCGTGCATAGTTTCTGCAGTCAGAATTTCTGCTTGTAGCTGACAGCTGTGGCACCTGCATGTTCCTGAGCTCTGCCCTGATTCTTGGCCCACTGCCACCCTGGTCAGAGTACAGTACCTTCACACTTGCACCTCCTGGGCCAATTTCCACCTTCTCCTCCACAATTAACTGCACTGCCTCTTCCAAGTTCCCCAAGGCCATGGCGAGAGCCTTCTCTGCCTGGCTCACAGTACAGACTGGGAACATCTCCAGTAGCAGCTCTATCCCATCCTTCAAGTCAGCACCTTCCTAGTTGGAGCAAGAAACAGAGGTAAGTTGGGGATGCAGTGAGGTGAGGTGCCCTACTGTAAAGGGCCTCTGGTTTTTCATAGTCAGGAAATTCAGCTTGCCCTTGGCTGAAAGCTCTTCTTACCATAATTACTAAATCTGATACCTGAAGCTAACAGGGAACCGTATCCTTGGAAAGACTAGCTCCTCACTCTACTTTAATCTCCTCCCTCTATATTTCAACTTGCTTTAAAGCAGGGTTCCTGTAACCTGACTCATTTGTGTGGCCATGCTTAGGAGTGAGCTTTCTGGACCCTGTGGTGAGAACACCTGACTCCTGCCCACCTTGTGAAGTTATATGTACTTCGATTAGAAAGGAAAGGGCCTGCTAAACACTGACCTGATGTTACATCAGAAGAAATCACCATAGCAGCATTTGCTAGAATGCTGTGGACAGAATGATTGTACTGCAGAGCAGGAATAGATTAGTACTGGAGAAACAGCAAGCAGGGTGTGGGGGAGGAAGGTGGGGTTGATGTGGAAGGTGCTGCAGTACCTGTAGCTGCTGTGGGATCTCTGACCGCATTGGGACAGGCTCTCTCAGCCATTGCACTGGCTTACCCTTTCCTGCCACTGAAAAGGATGAGCCAGAGCATTGGCTCACAGTCTGTCAGCACATAATTTTCTGACAGTCTTGCTTAGGCCACACAATGGAGGAGACCATGACCACAAGTGATGCTGTGTCACAGCCTATGCTGTGGTTCCTTCCAGAGCTGGAAAATGCCTTCAGGTGGTGCTGATGGCCTAGTGCTGTGTGACTGTCCCCAGTGTTCCTGCTCCTCTGTGGGGTACTCATACCTGGGCCCTGGCTCCATCTGTTAGAGTGCACAGTCTTTCCCCGGTGCAGGCTCCAGCTCCAGGCTCCTGGCCCTTGGTGAGGTCTTCAGAGGGCGCTTCACTCCTGCTTTCCACAGCCTTTTGGCCAAGTTTTTCTTAAAGACACAGTGATATCTCCTGAGGAACAATCCCACTAAGGCTAGAGCTCTGTGCTTTGTGTTGGCATTAGATTGCTAGTGCACTGTGTGCCAAAGCAAATTTCTTCTTAAGTGACAAGATTTGGAAGCACTACTGTTTCTCCTGCCCTCAGTGGGAATAGCTGCAGCTCTGCTCCCACTGATCTACAGGAAGCCAGTGCTAGCACATGCTGGAGTGCCTGAGTTCTGCATTTCCAGGCTGTACAGGGCATGGGCTGCTTGCAAATTCAATCCTACTTTCCAATTCTCAATCTGCTAGTGCTCCGGTTGCGGACACTTCCATTTCTAAGAATTCTCTGGTATTTGCTCTATCTTTGAACTAAGGTGTAGTTTTGATTTTAAACTGGGGAATACACTGTGGTAGTCTCCAAGCTGCATACAAGCCAGCACATCGTATGATCAGGTTACTCTGATGCATCTCTTTTTTTACAGGCTTTTTTTCTCACTGTAGGGAGAACCATTTCATTTTTGTTCTGTCCTAAGACTGGGATAGTGCTTTCCTTCCACACTCTGGCTACATCAGGATCCTCAAAGGGTAGGATGCAGGGGAGCAGAGCAGAGCAGATTTTGTCAAGTTCAAGAAAGCAGCAAGTAAGATAAAAGACAGGACTGTCTGTTCTACATTGTGTAGCCTTCTGGCAATGACAGCAGTGATGTTGCTAGACCAGCAAAACTCAGACTGGTTATGTCCTGGAAGGTTTGATATCCAGGCACTGCAACCTGTCTGTTCTTTAGTGGAAAGTACCCATGGAGTTAATTGATAACAGCAATCCAGCTGGTCTGTGAATGCTGAGGTTAAAAAGGGCCATCGTCACAGGGTAGTCTTCTGCAGTTCTGCATAGTGCAGGTCAGAGCACATCACTGGATTTTGCATCTGTGCCAGGGTTATGGATGAACAGGAAGTGAGCTTTGAGAATGCTCAAAGTTAGATGTGATACATGTATTCAGCTGGATACTCTATTTGATGATGCACCTGATAAAGGCTGCCCAGTGGTAGTGCCACTTAGGCAGATGGCTGTAAGAGGCAGGCAGAAATCCTCGCTTTCAGAATTTAGTTGCAGCTGAATTTCAACAAGCAGCCCTGAACTGGCTATTTCTTTCTTAGTACTCTGGCTTTGATCTCAATAGAGGTATTTGGAGAATTGATCAAATGTTTTTCACTCCAGTATGTCTTGGACAGTATTCCATATGACTTCAACCTCGCATATGTTGACGTGAAAAACTTGACTGAACATTGAAAAAAACCACCCCAAACCTGTCAATCAATTCAGGCTACCTTATGAGTTCCTAACTGTGGCAAACAAGTTTGTATTTCATTCTGTGACGTTCAACTCCAAATATTAAGACTAAAAATATGTACAGATCTTCTTGTGCTGAAATTGTGTAACTCACCTTTGTTGCGAGCTTCACCAAGCCTTTCTGAGAGAGAGAACATCATTTCACAAACATCCCCACTGCAAGAGACAGAAGCTGTATAATTAGCATGAGGAATAAAAGCACTAGCCTATCCTACCTACATGGCTACCATTTTATAGAAAGACAAGGCTGGATGGGAAGCCCAGTAAAAACAACTGGTATTTCAGATGGCCAAGGACCTCCTTGCAAACTGTATTAGGATTAGCATCTGTGTATTCAGGCAAAGAGTGACTTATCATGATGGCTCACATTTTCAACCAGTACATTTTCAACCATTCAACAAAAGGATTTGTAGTACTGAGGGGCTTGGGGCCAGGCCCCGGTGCACGGCATGCACATACAAACCAGTAACAATCACATACCTGTGGATTTCTGCAAAACCAGGGATATATGCCTCCATCATTTCCACAAAGGTGTCCATGTCAAAAGTCTCTTCAGAGGACTCTGGTGAGCCCAGCTCTTCCAGGACACCCGTGATGTAAGAGAAGAAAACATCATCCATCCCACTGGAGACAAAAAGAGCACAGGCAGCAGGGTCAACAGGTCCATTTTTTCTTTTCTCTGCATCCCCATTCTGCCTAACCTTGTGTCTTTCTAATAGAGCAGCAGAAGGACCTATGTGACTGTATGTTATGAGGAGATACCACCCATAAGGCCAAGTAGCAGGGGGTCAGTGGTTAAGAGGGAAACATTAACAGATAAATAGTGCATGTGGTCCTGCTTCCTGGGCAGCACTGAATGAAAGCCCCAGCATGTGTTCCAGAGGCTGTGCTCCTGTGGGTGCTTCAGCTGAGCTAACCAAAATATTCCAAATGCTCAAGACCTTGGCTGTTCTATATTGACTGGTGTTTCAGGTGAGGTCATTATATTCTGTTAAGTTACACTTTGTATGGGATACAGAGTTCTCTGCGTGCTGCTCTCCACACTTGTGTCACTGCTGGCACCAGCTGCCAAACTAGCTGCTGTGTTCCAGCCTCAAGGTGGCTGTTATCTCTGTATGCAGGCAGAATTCAAAATAGGGAGAAGCCTGACAGAGATTATCCTGCTCAGAAGGCTCTTTGGGAGTGCTGTGGAATGAAGGAAATCCCATATCCTAATGGGTATTACTAGACAGGAAATTAATCATCTTGGTCATCAAAGAAATGACATTGCTAGATTGCAATGCTAAACTATAGTTGTTCCAGCATTCCCATCAGAGCCTGTGCAAATTACCTACATCCTGCATCTGACTTAAAGGAGAGAAACACAAAGTACAGGAAAACTACAGAATTCAGTATAATGCACAGAGTTCAAGCTGGAACAATGATACTGGAACTGCCTATCCCAACATACCTGAGATCTGCTGCAGGGATGTGGGACTGGATGAAGCGTGTCAGTGTGTCTTGTATGATTCTTTCAAGCTCCATGTCTCTCTAAACCTTTTTCTTTAAAAAAAAAAGAAGGAAAAAGAAAACTGTGTAATTTTAATAAAATCAAAATAACAAGATCAAAATGCAGGTATGGTATAGGTGTGTTCTTCCAATGAGAACAATTCAAAAACTCCTCCAACGTCTTGTCATCTCCAAGTAACAGTGGGCAAACGTCCATAAAAAGCTGCAGTATGAGGATCCACTGGAAAAAGGAGCCCAGTATCTTGGGCCCCTCCTGACTGGGTTGATGCTGTCAGTATGCAGCTGTACTGTACATTTAAAAAGTCCTCTCTGTGAAGCAAAGCTGGAAATGGAGATATGTCCAGCTGCAGGACCCAGGGACACCCTCTGAGCTGGAAGACTGTGCTGTCCAGTGAGGAAGAAACAGGGAGTGGACCCAAGTGGAGTGGGAGTACACGCAAGTGCAGAAAGGGGTGGACCTTCCAGCTAAGAGCATATGCAGTGATGCTTGGACTCTCAGGAATGAGTGGGAGGAAGGGTAATGTCTCCTAAAGAAAGGACATCCTAGAGCATATTTTACAGGGAAATACCAAGCAGGGCACAGACAAGTAGTCTGCCAGCCAAAATATCAAAGGTCTCCAGGCCAGGCATGGACTGCCAATGGAATCCTGCCCAAACAGGAGCCCGTTGTTGTGCTTGGTAAATGAGCCATTCTACAGTTGATGCAGCTGCAACAAGGGGCACTTGATAACCCAAAACTCAGGGGAGTTCTAAGAATCACAGAGCTCCTGCAGAAGCAGTGGCAGAAGGGGGCTGCCCACAGCCCTGCTTCGGCTATCAGTACTGAGCTTGGACTGAACAGGGTGGAAAAAAAGCTGTTTCCTAACCATTCCTTCCCGCTGGGGTCTACAGAGCTGCTGGGTGGACAAACTCCTGGTATAAGCACCAAGTTCTTCCCATGAAGGAAACCAGCCTTGCATTCAGAGAAACTGATATGGTCACTGGCCAGAGAGGGTCGAAGGGTATCATGCTCCCATCAGTGCAGCTCTCTCATTCCAACCACACCAGGACCTGACCAGGCCTGTTTGACACAGAACTCATGGAACAGTCATATAGCTTGCTAACAATTCTGGTGTCCCATGGGAATCAGAAAGGTTTAGCATTTCCCTAGATGAGTCTTCCAGAGTTAGCAGGATATAAACAAAACCACACCATGACACTCAGGCATGTTTAGAATTACATAACTCAGGACATCAAAACACCTTATGCATTATACCTTCAAATGCTACACTTCTTCTAGTGATGACCTGCAATAGTTAAAGGGGGAGATTCACTAGGAGAGCTTATCCTATGTGCTCAGTATTGTGTGGGAGTGATTTACAATACACAAAATGATCTACAACCCAAAGGCAGGAGAAATCACTCTCCTGAGAGCTCAGTTTTCCTGAAAAGATGTTACCATACTTCTAAATTTCCAGTCATCATTGCAATGTGGGTTTTAAGATCACTTGACTAGTTGTCACTGATTCAAATATATCTGTGAAAGTCCTTCTGCATGTCTTGTTGTTGCAATGTGGGTTCTGTGTACCATGTTGCACAGAATCTATTTTTAAAAGCATATGATGAAATGATACTCCTATTGCTGTGTCACAGCTACAGCCTTACAGTTTTGCACTGTCAGAACATGAGACCTTCAGCTCCTGGAAATCCCTGTCACTTTTCTGACAAACTCCAGTCTTTAAACATCGGGGATTTTTTAATCAAAGAGTGAGCAGTGGAGCACTGTATGTCATCTCATTAAGACAGGCTTAGTTTGAAATGACAGGAATGCTTATTTGAACCACATAACGTCACATGGCATATGTATTTCCTCACCTCAGGCAGAGAAAAGTGGTATTAGTTCTCAAATTGGGAATGTGAAAATTATGTATTTTCTGTATTAGATACTTTGGCCAGCATCTCAACAGGGTTTCCAACCCTATTGTCAGTGTTGAGAACCTAGCAATCTCAGCAATCTCCATCCCCTTGTATTCTCCTTCCCAACATGTTAATGTCAAATTTATTTTGTTGGTTTGATGGGTTGTTTTGTAAAACAAATGTAGAAATAACATCCCTCTAAAAGTACCATTGTTCTTGAGGTGTATGAAATAGCTACTTATGTTATATTGAAGAAAAGTTGGTATGAATCTGTCTTCCTCAAAAAAAAAAAAAAAAAAGGTGAGAATCTGAACTGTTTGCATACAGATAGATTGTTTTGGAAGGCTCTTTCAACTCCAACTTCAGTAATCATTCTCAAATGGCCAGTGTGATGGAATGGGAATGATTGTAAGCCTTGGACTTTTTACTAACAAGATAGACTTGAGCAATTTAGAAGAATGTTTCTGAACTAAGGAACTGCCATTTGGATGTATATCAACTTTTATGGAATCATAAATTTGCCTTCCGATGACTAGAGGTTTCTGCCAGCGGAAGGAGTTCAGTGTTGTATCCTTGGATGTTTTTCAGAACAGGTTAGAGCAAGTTTAGGTAAATCTGATCTGAGAAGGTTCATTTAGGTCAAGTGTCAGTGATTATTTTTATGTGAGTGAGTAATGGGACAGGGATGGTTCACTGAGTTCTCTCTGAATTTTTTTTTTTGAAAAAGCACAGAGCATGTCTTATGCTGCTTGGTGTGTCTGTGCTTGGGGAAGAGCATTTCTCTGGGATGTAAGGCCCTCTCAGTGCAGCCAGTGACATACAGGCTCAGAGGAAACTTCTCGAAAGACGTATGTGCAGGACAGAGAATGAGCTAGGGCTGTATTCCACTGAACTACTTAACTCACACTTTTCTGGCTTAAAAGAAAACTTTCCAGGCTAAATGACACTTTACAGACAATTTCAGTGCTTCTATTTTCTGTTTTTCTTGATAAAGAAGTCCCTGAAAGGCACTTCACAGTGTGGTTGCTATGGGAAAGCAGGCTGAGGTCACTGTGTGCATTACCACAATTAACTGCTTGATGCTCTAAAATTAATATAAGACTTTTGTTTATAGCTTAGTCCCAGTAAACT